>QYTT01079268.1:0-15614 GCA_006980735.1 Dasypogon diadema | reverse complement strand
AAAAGTACTTTAGTACTTTTAAATAATGGATTTATTCACTAATTTACATTTGGAGACTATGATTCGAAAATTTGGCAGGTCTAATTTTTTGGAAGTCGTTTCCTTGATATCTAAAGGACCCTCGACAGAATTTGCCACCATGTCCTTTGCACAAACTTCCGACATTTGATCTTAACCGTCCTCTTCTCACTTTGCTTGTAAGTTTCCTTTTTAACGATTTCAATCGCATAAGATTGGACGGAGACATCTCTAAAACTTATAACACCACTGTCGGTATGCCGCAGGGTTCTGTATTCACCTCTTATATTTTACTAATTCACAGTTTTGCAGATGGTGTCATCCTTAATTTCGTGTACCAGTTTGAATTAATTGCATCTGTTTTTGATGAAGAACGTCCAGGCGCCCGGGCACACGTGGTTACTGAGGAAATCGTTGAAGAGGTCTACGCCATAATTCTAGCTGATTGCCGGACAAAAGTGCGCAAATTGACAAAGGCCGTAAGCGTGTCATACGGAACGTTAGTCAATATTTTACATATGGTAATTAGGAGTGAAAAGGCTGTAGGTTTGATGAGTGCCGCGATTGTTTACGGTGGACAGCAGGTGGATACGGATGTCAATTTCAAAGCAGTGCTTGGACCTTTATAAGCGTCGGGCCGTCACCATTGATGAAACCTGGATCCATTATTGTACGCCAGTGGCAAAAAAACAGTCAAAACAATGGACTTTTCCGGGTAAATTTGCTCCCAGGAGGCAAAAACAGTCTCATCGGTGGTAGCCTTGGTTTTTGGGAATCGAAAGGAATAATTCACATGGATTTTTTTTTGTTGAGAAAGGGAGCACGATCATGGGGCAGTACTGCAATGAAATATTGGATTGATTTGACGAGAAATTGAAGGCAACATGGCCCCATTTGACAAAGAGAAAAGTGCTGTTCCATCACGACAACGCAACAGCTAATTCATCCGTGATCGTCGTCATCCACCCACTGTAATCGCCCGACTTGGATGACTTCTTTTTGTTCTCCAACATGAAAACTTGCCTCACGAGAAAAAAATTCAACTCATACGAAGAGGTCATCATTGAAACTTTGGGAAAAGTGGATTGCATCAAAGGGAAATTACGTTGAAAAAATATAATAAAAGTTTTAAAAACTTGTGTTTTCATTCTTCATAAGGTATTGATCCACCAGATAACTGAGATGTGTTAAAAACAGTTCAAGTTCTGTTAAAAGTTTGTAAAAGGTGTTTGAGAGCAATTCGAGAGCTATTAAAAGTTGGTTGAAATCTGCTAAAAGATGCTTCAAAGCCGATCGAGACGTGTTAAAAATTGTTTAAGCCCTGTTAAAAGCTGTTTGAAAATAGTTCGAGAGGTATTAAAAGCTATTTAAAACCTGATTAAGACAGTTTGATTGAGCTTTTAACAATAATGCAAGGTCAAATTGCAGTCACAAACTTTAAGTTCCCATGATACCAACCGCCCCACATCTTATCTTGGAATAGGTATAGTCTCAAATGGCCTAATAAGTATTTTGAGCAAACGAACGTGGTTTTGGACGAAAAATTAACGTTCAACAGAGAAGTCCTCCATATAATCAACTGCTTAGATGTCTGCATATCAAGGAGGAACCCATGCAAATTTCTTGAGAGACAATTGAAAATTAAAAATTTAGAATTAAAAAATTCATACGATATTCAATACAAGTACACCAGAAATCCACCACTACCTTCCCTAACATCTTGCAGTGTTGAAGCCCGAATTTATGTAATTACCAAAAGAATTCAAATATGTATCCAGGCAGTTAACATAACCGAAGAAAATCCACCCCAGTTCACCTATAAATTCTTTCGCGGGGAACGCCATAAATTTGATAAAGTTTAAAACTCTTCTCACGAAAATTTCTTTTTGAATGCACGCAGGATATTTATCACTTCACCGGGTCCCTTAAGCGCGTAGCTCATCTATACCACCGCCACCGGTGTACATTCCATTCCTAGCACAGGAGCCAACTTTTCCAGATATCTTTCCCCAAGGAGTTGCCTAACATATCTTCCAAAATAATTTAGGTAAATTCTCCTTTAATTTACGTTGAACAAATAATTGTTGCCTTAAACACGATATAAATATTTGAGAAGGTCCTGTTTTGGGGGAAGGTTGACAAATATAGGGACAAATAACTTCCCGCCAGATTGTAGTACATGAACGCACCCCAAGAAGTCGGTCGGTAGACACACTATAAACATGCCATTACGGTGGGTATGACTTGTGCTGGGTTGGGCACTGATGCGACTACATCCCTTACAGAATCACAAATTTACTAATATTAGGGCCAACAAGGTGAGGGTTGGCCTATGTCGCTGTGAGGCTGGTTATCGGCTGCCTTTTCACGGTTGGTTGTGAGGAGAATACTAAGTCCTATGGAGTCGCTCTGAGGGCAATAAAAACGTAAATTCCTCTGGAAATTTTAAGACACGACTGCAAAAACAAGACCGAGGCAAAGTAAGTACTTTGTCGGGACTGAAATTTTACATGCCACAGAAACCTTTGACTCGGGTGACTTTTTGCGAGGTTACACAGTACATGATAGGCTGTTGAATTATGAGCGTAGCTGCCTCGCGGGGATTGTTCGAAATTCCAGTAGTTCTGAATGCGAATGTATTCCTAAGGAAAATTTTTCTGGGGGAAGGTCTGAAGTGAAAACGAGTTGAAAGCTAACGCAAAGGTGAGTTGGGGTCCGATAGTTTTCATCCTTCTTAATTATGGAAATTAAGTTTGTTTTCCATGGAAATAAATTCTAATCACAAATTTCTGTCGAAATCACCCTTTTTGGGGATCAAAACATGAGAAAATTGTACCAGAAATCAATTTCCATGCTGACAGTCCAGATAGGACTTGAGATAGCATCCTTCGAACTAATTTTTGTATCGTAATATTCTGCAACATTTTAAGCCGACTATATCGACCGTTATAAGCCTCTTGTCCACCGAAGCACACAGTCAATGTGTTCACACAAAATTTGTTGTGAAAGGAAATAAAATCGTTCAATTGATCCACTGATAAATATCTTTCTCCAACCCTTTTCATTCATTATATTTGACAGTTTGTATAGAAATATAAAGACGGGAGCAGGCCTGTTTATGTAGCATATACCAGTGTTTGCTCTTGTGGTGAACTCTCCGGAAAGCCTTTTGTGGAGGTGACTCAATGTGCGGTTGCTGAGGAAAATCTTTCCTTCCCTATGGGACCTCGATTTCACAATCACTTGCCACTCTTTCAATTATAATACTTGAAAGCAAAAGGATTGGTAGTTTTATACTGCCCGCACACAGATATCCCACAATGTTATGTGGATGGGGGTTCGGGCAAACTAAAAACCCCAGGGATCATTGATCTTAAGATTGAATTGAGATATCAAAGTTTTGTGTGGGTACTTTAAAAGGTAGACAAGGAGTCTGGGTGTTTGATTTATTGCATTCATTCTATTTAGTAAGACTTGCCAAGAAAATCTCTATAAGGAGCTGTTTGCAGCTGAACTCGATCTAGGGGACGATTTGTTTGGGTGGTCTTTAGAAGAGTTTTAAACTATTTTAAAGTGGGATTTTCCAGTCTAATTCAAAATATTGTTGGAAAGTATTTAGATCACAGGTATTTAGAGGAATTGTTTGAGAAGAAATTAATGTAACTTGCCATTAACAAACTTTAGGGTACGGAAGAAATGCCATTTGGAAATAAGAAAGGTACAAAGAGTGTTTCTTGAGGGACGCCGTAGATATTTTACGTACCTATTTACACAACAAAGTACTCATTCTATTTTTATTTCTGAAGAACAGTTTGTAATGCAAACTTATTGACTCTGCTCTTCTTTATACTCCTGAATTTATTGCTTGTACCACAGACTCTGCCACTTACTGCCTTGGTGTTTGCGACGTTTATAATTTCTTTTACTACAACTTTCTCAATTCCTGCCGTTTAGGCACTAAGCAATTTTATTCTTAATTATTGAACGTATGTGTAACAATAGTAAAATAAAAAAAAAAACTTGGTCCGAAACATTCGAGACGAAAAAAAGTTTACGAACGTACGAACGAACGTATGTACACACGCACACACAGACATTTCTCTAAAAAAGATAGATTCGGACTCTAAGGACCTCGAAACGTGAAGATGGGAGCCACTGGGAGCCGAAAACAGAGAGGCCACAAGAAACGCTCCACAATAAAAAGGCCCAGCCCGAAGTACTTGTTTCTTAAGCACTCCGCGAATTTTGTTATATTTAGTTAGGGCTTACTTCTACAAGTCTCTTAGTCTTCGAACTCTGACTAGCCTAAATTCTCGATTCCTTGGAGGTCGATATTCCACCAAATTAAGCCTCCAGTGGGAGCTAGAACTTATGGATCAGTTTAAACTGCTTTACAACAGTGGCCATTCTATACTTTGCTGGTATGCTACTTAAAATGCCTGTAGAGTTTCTTGTAAGAAAAAAAACTCCAGGCAGATTTAGAATAGTTCTCAAATATTTGTGAACTGTTTTGCTTCCTGAACATGTCTAAGACATCGATAGAAGGATGATTCTGGGTGGTTCTGGTTAAATTTACTAAACTAGAAGGAATACCTGCATCACTTTCGTAAATAAGACTATAAAAGTGCTATAAAACTAAAATACGTAAAAATCTCAAATTCAAGGGAGAATGAGTTTGTTACAAAGTAATCGAGAAACATTGTATACTTCCATTTACATGTCCTTTCATCTGACTTTAATTTCTGCCAAATCACAAAAGTTTACAATTCAGCACACGACATTCTTCCGCCAATTTAAACTTGAAAATCATTTTCAGCGAAATCTTTAAAATCTCTGCACACCATGAAGGCAACTAAATGAAACGGGCAGCATGACAGTAGACAACAACAGCGAGCATAAAATTCAAACTATCGTCAGAATATCTGGTGGTGCTTGTACCCTTTGAGTTAGAATTTCCTGCAGAAAAAGTGCAAAAGTTCTCCAGAACACGAAAATCCTTAGGGCAACTGATGTAAGTTGAACTTCATTTCAGTAAAGAGAAAGGGAGATTTTGTGGGTAATCCTTGCAGCTGAAAAATTGTACCAAATGTGCAAGGACTTTGTTGTTGTTTTTTTTTTTTTATTATGGCAGCATGGTATGCAGGGCGGGAGGGAACAGTGGCAACAGACGACTGAAAGTTGCCTCTATAAAGGATAACAGAACAATTAAATTTTGTTTATATTTATCCCAGGGGGTAGGTTATGACAGTATCTTTCACTACTGTGAAAGCATGCTGACATCCTCTGTGGGATTTGTTAACATTTTCTAGTGGTTGTGTTTTTTTTATAGATATCTTGAGCTTATCAAAAACTGCCACTCAGAGATGCACTTCTCCAAGGCTTGTTGAATTCAGAATGGACGTTTTTACCAATCCAAGTAAAACAATTGACTTGGAAGGAAATGGCATTTATTCCGCTGTGTTTGTGGAATAATTTTTATCCGCGGATGTAAAATGCAACTTTCGTGAGTAGTTTACTAGGGTCTCACTGAAGGATGTAGAAAAGTTTACATTGTTGTAATGGATGGATATAAAGCAGGCAGCAAACAAACGTTCCGTGCACAAAGGTAATAGTCCGAGATATTACCTATGCCGGACAAACAAAAGAATTTATCATGGTGAATAAATTTTCATCAGGATAATACACGATTACACGCAAAAATGTTGACATATAGTTGATAAATGGACAAATGCGAATAGGTAGGATTACGAGCGTACATGCTCGACGGAAGGCGGTCATTTGGTATTCCACACGTCAAGATTAATTTCGAAAAGTGCTCTAATGGTAAATTCATCAACAAATTAAAACAGTCTATGTTATTAGTTGCGCAAATTATGTCATTTCAAGCATCTTGAAGATTCTTTTTCACATCGGCACACCACCGCACAGTGTTTGAAATGTTTTCCGCCCTCGGACATCCTTGGAATTTTCCACCAAGAGAATCTTGATCACCTTGTCGTAGTTCATGTTGGAGATGTATCTAAACCATCAAGTCTACAATATTTTGACTTTAGACTAATCGATTCTACTTTGCCATACACGTGCGTGGAAGTTGCTATTTCCACGACGACATTGCCATTCAACTTAATTTTACGAACAATATGTCTTACGTGTCAGTTAAAACTTTTGTTTTGATTGCGAACAACCAAACATCTCTGAAACAGGTTCTTTCTAAAAGTTAAATCTTCATTAATTATTTTCGTGACTGTAATGACGTGTCTAGGCAATCGTAGTTTGTGAGTCAGGTTCTCGTTTAGATTTGAGAGCACTAAAAATGTTGTGATTTCTGATCAGTAAAAGCATAAGGATAATACGTAATCCATATTATGTTCTTCATAACCTCTACAGAGTTTTAGATGATCAAAAATTTATGCGTTTCCTTTGTAATGAGTTTCACTCTTCCTTTTGGGCTTTTCGGACTCCACCAGATTGCGCAGCATAGTTCCCATCCCCTTAATAACATAGTCTACAACCCCCACCCCTTGTTCTCCTGTCACTTTCTTCATACACTATCTATCCACTTCATATAATAACTTTAGCCCAACTTGTCCTATTCCAATCACATCCAATATTGATATTAGGGTATGAGGGAATTTCATCAGCTTTCTTAAAGCTAACCTCAGCAGAACAAATCTTGGATTTTACAAACTAAGAAAGTGTATTAACCACTAGAAAAACACAAAAAAAATTCCACAAAAAAATTCCCCATATCCTTACATAATAAAAATGTAGGAATGCAAATGAGTCTCTTGTAAAACACTTTCTAGAGCGATTGTCCCATCATTAATATCATCAGAAAAGAAGCACCTCATAAGGTGAAACAGTGATTCTCTTTCATCAGGATAATGAAATACCACACGCATCAAAACTGACAGTAGCGGGATTATAGAAAAATTTGACTGAAAAGGAAACAATTTATAGAACTAGCTCGTTAAATCGTATTCGACGTCCTGGTAAAAATACAATTGAATGCTACCTTCAGACACACTTAGGGAAACATCATGCAAATGACAAGAAAATATGAAATTCATTCGTACGTAGTGCAACTGTCACAGTTTACTGACATTATTTTTTTTTGTACTGTGAAATAAAAGTTAACCTTATGACACACATAGACAACATTGATATTGAGTACTTACGTTTTCCAGAAAAAAATCTCTAATAGAGGTAGAATTAGATGGTATAAAAAAACATGACAATGGAAAACGGTATGTTTACAAAAGAAGAATCAAACCCGGTGAAAAGTAAGAAGAACTGTGCCAATTGGAGGTCTTCTTAACAGAAAAGTGAAAAAAACAAGATTCTTGTGTAAATCAATCAGAAGGTAACTTAACATTGAAACCAGTGCATAACTAGTGTGTTTAGTGTGATGGGTAGAATTTTGAAAAATCTGCATTAAGAAAACAAACTCGGATTTTTTAACGAAAAAATTTTATTCTAAACCACTACATGAATAAATTTCATATTTTCTTACTATTCACCTTAAGTTAAGACACTGAATTTCTCTAGTTTGCTAGCGTATGCTCTCTACCTGGCATATCCTTAACTTAGAAATTGTCTATAGGCCTAACTAGGATTCTTAACATAGTAACAAAACTAACACAGATATAAACATTGTCTCTGGGTAGATTATAAAAATCATCAATATGAAATGGTTGCTCAGATATGTACATGCAACATGAGTGAGTGTGAGACGGAAGTGCGATTGTCCTTAATTTCCTGAGAGCTGAATACGTTTCTGTATAAGAATGAGTTTTTGCGGTAGGATGATGTATGATTCTATATGTTCTTAAAAGAAGTTAATGTGATCACAGTGTTTAGTGGATATGATAAGAAATGTGCCGAACCCTTCCCCTTCCCCCCTTATACGGATAACGTCTTATGCCGACATGACCGGGAAACTTTCTCCACAAAATTATCCTGTGTTGATTTTGTGCACATGTGGTCCAAAGGGAAAATACGATTTTCGGACACCCGTATATTAACCCTGAATACTCAATGAATGTAATTTGCTCTATTCTGTTTTATTGGCAGTTCCATTTGCCAGGAGTTGTATGTCCTAACCTTAAACAAATTGTATGCCGCTGTGGCAAGTGGATTCCCTACCCAAATAATACCTTACGCTACAAGTGTGGTGTAATATTGTGCTTGAGATTGAGCAAGATAATGTTTTTATGCGTGTGGTGGTGAGATTTGTGCGACATGACAGACGTCGACATTAACAACACAAAATAAAAGGTAAAATGAGAACTACTCAACTGAAAACAGAAAAAAAATTACTTTGGCTAATGATGGGAAGGACACCATACTAACGTTTACTTATATTTTTGGTTGACATCTACTTGACGTTAGGTTAGTACTTCTACTACTACAAGTAACTTTCGGAAAATTCAATGTCCGATTGACTTGCACGTGATGAACGTGTATAATTCGATATACCACCACCGATGGCACTATCAAAATCCGATGTGGTCGTATGCTCTGGCTGTATCACTACTAACGAATCTTTACCTTGTGTTATTGCTAGCGATGTTGGGGTTGTTACTGTCACACCCATCCCCGTACCATCGTTTTGTATTTGACCGGGCGGTTGACCTTTGCTTGACTCACGTTCGACTAATCGCTGTCGAAGTAGGCGAATTTTTTCTTCTTTCTGAAAATGAAAGAAAAATGAAAGTTGTTAGTTTTCTTTCTGTAACATTTTAGTTTAATTTTTACAATCAACATCTCAATAATTTATATAGTTTATTTATAGTAGTATATTATCTGATTAGTAATAATAACTTCAAAAATAATAACACAATACAACAATGCAACCGTAGAAACAGAAATATATAGACCACTCATTTTATATAATTAGTCTAATATAATCTAATAGATTTGTGGTATAAACTGATGGACTAGAGATTCATTTAATGGGGAGATTGCAACACTAGCTCTGTTCGCGTCGCCTACACTATCTGCACTTTCTGTCCTTTAGACCAATTTGTAAGGAATTTGGTATAAAAGGTACAGATAGTACATAAAGAATAGGCGACCCGAACAGATCTATCGATACGTAATTTTTATGCCATTCTAACTTAAATAACAATTATCTACACATTTCTTGAAGTATATAGTTTTAGACCAATACAGTTCTTTTTGAAATTCTCTGGTGATTAGTGACAATACTAAGAGACAATGAAACTCTGAGGGAATGATACAATGTACATAATAATAGTTGAGTTGCCGTCTTTAATACTGGAGTAAGTAGATTTACTTCCTAGAACCATACCAGCAGCATATTCACATGCTAATGCCAAGGTGTGCCCACATTAGCAATTCAATCTTGCTGTCCTAATGAATAATCTGTGCCAAAAGTAGTAAGTAAAGTATCTGTCGTTAATCAGGTTTTTATACTACTACCACGTAGTAGCTGCTCGTCAACCAGAGAAATCCACACCAAAAGTGTAAGTGGGGGATAAAGTGCATAGCGTTGATCTAACTAATTCGACTTGCTTAAAACAAGTAAGGTAATCCTAAGTTAAGATGGAAGATGTAGAGCTGCCTGACGAAAGAGATCTTCAGCCTCTAGTATCAGAAATTTGCATACTAGTCGCCCTCCAGTTTCAATGAATTCTTCTCATGGCTTCCAGTAATAATGAAAACAATAGAAACAAAAATTGCATTAAAAATGATGGTAGGCCTGCAAGAAGGATTTACTGCATGATCTATACGGCGTAACTAGAAGCGAATCGCCTGGCTTATAATTAATTGCGTTGCTTGGCTCTTATATTTTTTGAATTACTTTTCTTAAGGTAAGGCATTTTAGGCAGAACGAAATTTTAGGGAAGACGAGATTGGAAAATTTCAATCTGACAAATGTTGCAAGGAAGCCATGATATGAAATTTTTACTGTCCAACATCCCAGTGGCTTTGCAAGTACAATAAATCTCGTCAGTGGAATTGCCTCAACCACTGGTACCTAAATGAATTGCCGCACCCTTTACTAAAGTCGAAACAACGCCAACAGAGGTGGAAGTCTGCAGACCTTCGTCTCGACCCGCTTGACTACCGGCGTTTGTAACTGGTGAAGCATATAGGTCTTTAGAATGGGCTTGTGGGGAAATATACACGAGGACGAATTGTACCAACAAAAAGTGATACCACCGTAATTAGAATGGGTCAGTTGTGACAAACGCGACACGTACTATGCGAATATTATTCTTAAATTGTTAAAACGTTTAATTTCTTGTTCCTGATCTTTGTCTACTTTTTTGGAGGCATGTACATAATATTGAACACTTTATTTTAAAGGTCTTAATGGACCGGAAAACTTGTTGCCTAACAAGAAAAATATACCCTTTGGCGTCTCCACAAAGAATGTAAGTAAAGTAAGCTCAGAACGAATAAAAAGCTCAGTCAAAGGACTTGGATCAAATGCGATCACAGTGAGTTAGAAACCTTTAAGATACTTCCGTCTTCTTAAGAAATTTAAGCAGAAGGAATACTGCAGTTCTGCAGACAAATTCAATTATTCCAAGACTGCAAAGACTGCAGCGAATTGCACTCCTGCCACCAGTCAGTTGCAGCAAAGGATTACTTCAATAATTTGCAGCGTCAACTTTTCCAAGCTCGGGAAAATTTCCTTTGATTGAATTCCTAAGCTGCACAGAATCCCAGGACTGCAGTCAGTTCCTGTTCGGAATGCACGGAATGAATTAGTTATGGAAAGATTTCTTTGTTATCCGGCCATTTCCATTACAATTGTTATATAAACTGAAATAAAGAGTGCCTCTATTAGTTAATAACTACTACTCGTATTTTCCCTACCTGCTGCAAGCATATCGTTTTCTGCATGCATCCATATGCATCCAATGCCGTATACGAAGCACAAGGACTTTGTAACAATGTTTCAGATAAATTGCAAGGGACTCCGGTTCTCGGGTAATGTGTGAATGGGAATCACGTGCTCGAGTGCACCGAATCGTGTCTTTCTATTCCATTGCAGACATGAGGACTTTAACCCATTGTCAAATGGGTGCAGAAACAATATCTTACGGCGATAAATGTAATTCTACAACAAAGTTGAAAGATGTGTGGTTTCATTGTATCTACTGGAATTACTTACAGTTCGGTACATCTTGGAAGATGTTGGACAGACACTCTTGTATCTAATCGGAGATGAAACAAAGTCTGGATTTGATTTATTGCAGCATTTGCAGGAGGGATGGCACAGTATAGGATCGAGAAGTTTTCAGATTAAAATCTCGTCGTTACGTTGTGAGTTACTTAATCAATTTTTGTACATGTTTGTGTGTGTGGTGCCTGGATGAGATCTCAATATAGTTTCAACGTTATTGAAGGGAACTACAATTCCCAGGAAATTGAATTCCTGTGGAAAATTTCAGATTTCACGAAAATTGTCATTGCCTTTGGAGATAAATAAAATCAGAGCAAGTATTGGTACACTAGCCAGGGAAATAGGTTGCTATTGCTTTAACTTAGTTCACTTCACTGGGGACTACAAATAAGTGTTTCCGGGCGAAGTCAATAGGGCTGCAGGAAGAAACGGGGGTAAGTTCTGATTACTTGTGAGGGTATTGAGAAGTAGCGATAATAATGGACGATATGGGTCCCATGTACCTTTTCTAATTTGTAATAATCTATATACTTGGGCTACTGCTCGACAATATTTAAGCCAACCTTTTGCCACCGTGACATGTTTTCTGAGTAGTTTCACCATGCGATCAAAGTTTACAAATTGGGTGCGTCCGAGTGCTTGTGGATAATTCGTGTAGTGACCCTGAAAACCTCATATGTTACATAAAAGCTTCATTTAAACAAAGCTGCGTTTCTAAACAAAGAAATAATAGGGACGTGATTTAATTAAACGTGAATAATTTATTAGCTATCGCTAATAGTGAAGTACGTAAACATTGGACCTCCTCATTTCAAAAAACTTTCTCGATTCCTGGACGTTAGAAAACAACAGATACTATTTTTAGAATAGACTAAAAACGAATAGCGTAAACTCTGTACTATTTCTGTTACTGTCGTATTGTGGCACAGTGAGGCTCAGGGCATACTGTATGATGTTATAGCACAACCTTGCCAGGAAGGAAAGTGGGGAGGCTGAAAACAGAAGATGGTAATCTGTTCCACATTCATATAGTTCGGCTCAAGGAGGATTCTCGGGACTCCACTGTTCTACTAGATCTTGTTTTAAGCACGAATGAGTAAAGACGGCTCGAAGCGCGGGTATAATTCGTAGGGATTAATCTACAAGGGTTCAAACCAGACATTTCTTTGGAGCAGTGTCCTTTAAAGTAAAATCAATACAACTCGAAGCTGAAAACACAAACGGCAGTATGCTGACACCAGATAAAGCCACTAATAATAAATTCATGTTAACAACACATTCACCACCCTGACATCTATCTTATACTGAAACTTTATAAAGTCAATAAACCCTACATAAAACAAAGTTCAACGTACCTGTGCTATCAGTCGTTGCAATTCCTCGTTTTCGTTGACCAACTTTTGATAGCGTTCCTCGTCCTCTTTGGATATCCCTGAATCTGGATTGTACTTTGACTCCGCTTTATCTTTCGGATGCCGTATAACTTCAATAACCTGAAAACATCAACCAGAAATAGAGAAGCATTAGACCAGCATTTAATCTTGAAATGTCAGAGGAGATATCAGGATACTTACCTTTGGCACAAATATTAGCAACATGCTGAGAAAACAGCAAAATATCACAGCCAACGAGATGAACGCAAAGGATGCATCCTGCTGTGATGCTATAACCATACCGACGGGTGCTGTGATTAAACAGAGCACCACTACATTATAAATGCTCATCCCCACATACCGGGAATCATTGATTTGTTTCACTTTGATAGAACGAGTCTCATACGCTAGGAATAGTCCAAAGACCAGGATCAATCCCTTGAAGCCGTATATTAGACCTGCCATCAAGTATGCAAGAGTCATACAAATATACACTGGAAATTATGCCTGAATCTTACCTAACCACATGGAGTTCCGTTCACTTTCACAGTGCTCTAGCTCTGGACGTATCTTGATGTCATCCGTTGTGGAGACGGGATCCTCTAGGGGAAATGTTTCAAGGCTACGCTGGAGTGGATCATACACTTGCCACGCGATTAATATCACGAGGTCGACGGATAGCAAACCTGACACCATCGTGTACAGCTTCCATGGCTCCACCTTTTTCTGTGGGTGGAAATCGTTTAAGGGTATCAGTTAACATTGCTCTGCAGCTCAGCGAAAATAAGCTTATAAAAGAATCAATTTCCAACTAATTAAGTTAAAGTAATTATATAACGCTCGTAGCCGCAATTACCGAAATGAAGTGTTCATGCAACATAGTTCACCTGGCGCACACCTTTCACAAGTTCCGCTTGGGAAAGTTGAGACTGGTGGAAACGTGGCAGGTTGTAATTACCTCTAAGAGTAATTCTCTGGCGAAATTACGTCAAATAACTAATGAATGGTCGTGGTGAGTAGCCATTACACAAATTACTCCCACTCACCCGTTCCACGGCTTCAGACTAGGACAAAGTTATGCTATTCAAGTTTTGAAGTCTATTTACAAATGGCCAATGGTCAGTCAATGGTTTCCGGGACAGAATTTTTATTTTCCACACAGGAAGTACCTTTCAATCAGGAAAATGTCCACAAAAGTCTGCTATCATCACAACATGATGGCAATTAATTAGCAGCGACATCCATAACGTGGAACAAAGTTGACCTTCCCCAAACAATCATCATTAAGCCAACCTTCGTTAGTGCGATTAAATCAAAAAACTAACAACTGCATCGATTTTTGTTATTTTTTCTGATTTATGGTGGGGTGGGGGATGCTGATGGCGGTTCGTTCTTGTGGTGGAGGTGAACGAGTGATTAAAAGGTTGACCTGCTTTCAAGTTTTATATCCATATGTGTTTTGCTTGGCTTAAAAATGTGTTATAATTAATTACAACCCTAAGTATTGCCTGCTCACGATAATTACTGTTTTGAATCACCAAGTGGAATTATATATATTTGCTCCATCTGCGCCGGAGTATGTTTTAGGGTCTCCAAGGATAATTACTGTAAAAAAAAAGCGTTGGGGTGGATTTTTATGGCAAGTAGTAATTTTTACAAGGGAGGAGGATGCTCTTTAGAATAATCAAGGCTCTACTGTGGAGGACACACACCTTCAATGTAGTAGGTTTTCTCATTCTAGAACGTTAGATGTTCTACAGATGTATGAGAGCACAAAGTGTTAAGAGCCGCTTGCCTGTCTGACAAAATATAAATCCTTTTATACCATTGCAAAAGGTTGCGCCAGCCCAGCATCCTACTGCATATATTTCATAAAATCTGACGTGCTTAGATAGTTTAATTCTTTGGGTTTTATTCATTCATGCCAACATTCTATCTAACAATACTCGTATATAAAATTGGTGAAGTTTCTCTACTGAAAACCCTGTCTCTACTCACATATGTACTTATAAAGTTGTAGATAAAATGATTAAATCTGCATTTTTCTATATGTTGCAAACTTCTGACTTGAAGGGTATGCCTAACTCTCGTGGCATCGAGAGTTACAGATATGAAAAAGGCATAGAAGAAATTTTATTGGTAATATTCCTGAAGGAAAAATTTTTGCATGCCGCACACGTGTAACTATTTCACCTGAAATATGATTTGAATATAACGACATTAAGCAGATATTAAACTCGCTCAGGTATGGGAGGGTCATCTCTTCCGAAAGATTCAAATTCTTAAACAATAATTATCTTTTTTAAAAAGAATAAAGTACATAAAAAAAGAAACCCACCTTAGGATCTGATTTTGCTTTTGTTGTAAACCTGTGCACCCTCCACACTTTGCTAAACATAGCACCGTAGGCCAATGTGAAACCCGTCGAAAGAAGCCACGCTCTCGTCTGACATATCTGTGAAAAACAACAACAACAACAGCACATAAAAATATGAAAACATCGAAAATGTAACATTTCGCCTGAGGACAAACGTCCTGATGTATTCCACCTTTTTTTTGGTTGTTTTTTTCGCTACTTGAACATGTTTTTCTGCTTACCTTTGGGTATGTCCCGGGACTAACGAACCTCCCGTCAATTCCCAACAGAATAACCGATGCTAGGCACGTTATGACACCGAATAACATAATTGTGTTACATACAGGATGGGATGATTGAATTACTCTGAAATGTGAAATTTGTTTTCCTTTTTATTCCCATTTAAATAATTAACCTTAAAATATGTAAAGGACATGGCGGAACATTCGCTGAGATTTTCATGTAGAGATTACGGCGTAACGAATTACTCAAGGTAATTTCCTTTGAAATTTCTGGAATTCCTGTAATATTTATTAACGATGCCTTGCTGACTCCCAGTGATAGTATCTTAATTATGAGGCACCGACATAGAATGGGAATCAGGAGTTGCTAGCTTGACTAAAAACATCTGGGAGAATTTCAAACATAGAAGCACATACTGCCGCACACTGAGGAAATACCTGTCCTATATAACTGTTTGCATTAA
>QYTT01079267.1:0-11429 GCA_006980735.1 Dasypogon diadema | reverse complement strand
CTAAAAGGACTTTCTGTTGCTTTCTGATTCTGATGCTAACAGAGAGCTCTTTCTCTTTTTACATTTCATTCTGAGAAATTTTTGTATAATGGAAAATGTGTTGGAACTGCAATAGGAAATTGCCGTTTCAAAAAAATTATGCCACCGTTATAAGGGCGGCTCAATGAACTGAATGCCCACCAAGTGTTGAATGTGGTAAAAAGTAGTACCCATTTCTTGCAGTGAATAAAGTTCTAAAAAAAAATTCCTGCGAAAGTTCTTGGTTAGCAATTTGGAAATAGTTTTGTCCTGTAAGCATCCTTTACAGACCGCATTAAAATATTCTACGGTATAAATGGGTTTTTCACCTTCACGCCGCATATTCAATGCCAACGTGTCTAATTTTCTGAACAGCGTTTCGCTCGTTATTGTAAAAATCTGCTTATTTGAAGGTAGAATAGTGTAAGGACCTCTCATCTCTGAACATGATCTGCAAAAATACGTATTTTCCACGAACACTTTCATCCTCGTGACTCGTCCTTGGATAATTATATGCAAAACGTTACCATTCACCACAGTACGACCAAGCCCAGAAGCCAATGAAATTCATTGCAAAGACTTTCGAAATATCCCCCTTTTTATTCATTTCTATATACTCAAAAAAGTAAATGTCAAAGAAAAACACCAACATCCTACGTTTAGCACATTCGATTAATTTACACAACACCAGAAATAGTCAAGTCCGGTCCGAAGGACTACATAAAACAACAGAATAGCTTCCATCATCCGTTTTGGGTATAGAGATATTCCTCATTCAAGGGAGTTGAATCCCTTCTTTCAAGCAAAATTCTATGAAACTCAATGGAGCACATGGGAGCTCCCTTTTGAGATAGCACCCGAAAGGGAACTCTTAGCTGAGAACAGAAGAAATATGGTTGTGGATATCCCCTTCGTCCCGCTCCTTTCCTTCACAATCAATTATAATATCGCTTTGTGCCAAATAGAATAGCGGAGGAGCACATGAAAGGCAATCTGTCCACAATGGACGATCGCTTCGCATATAAACAGACAAAGCGAAGCATTCTCGTCAATGGAGGTGAATTGTATAATTACAGCGGTTCGAAGGCATGAGGCGCCTCAATGGCCCAGAAAGGGTGGAGGATGCCATAATAAATGGTTCTGTGTACTACACACCTAGTGGCTGTAAGTATTGTCGAAGAAGACAAAAGTACTTTATGAAAGGTATTCAAGTCAGTCTTAGGCCGAACCAAGGGGTTGGTTGCAGAACTGGGAGTGGAAGTGGAAGGAATCATGAGCGGCGGCGGTGTGTGTTGGATGAATGGGGAGCACACAAAATAGTTGTAGGGGAAGGGGATAGTAGTTGTGTTTCAGTACGATGGAATCGGCGAACACATCTTGGAATACATCACGTCAAGGCCTGCCCTATTATTAAATGATAATAGAGAAACGATGGCGAGTTATAACAAAAGACAATTCGACTTTATTGTCTTCCTTACGTATGCATGAGAACAATATTATCAGCGCCCGGATCCAGTCGCCCCATTATTAGGAACCATCTTCCACGGAATCACTACATGTGCTTGTGATACTAAATTCAGAGTTGCTAAGCTAAAGAGAGTTGAGTAGGGGATCCTACACTGCATTCAGAGTCAAATTAGAAGTTTTGAAAGGCGCTTTTGTATGTAATAAGACCGAATTGTGGAAAATTTCTCTTCCTGATGAGAGCGTACCGCCTGATGCTTCACTATATCCGATTTTCACTGAACACAAACGTTACGAAGTTCGGTATATGTGAAAACTTGAAAGGAAATTCTGAGGGAAATGAAAACTTTCAAAGTTGCATTCATGCGAAATTTTGCATTTCCTGAAATAATTACAGTAATTCCGCCCTCATATGGTCATCGATGTCATGCTGGAAGATTGGGCTAATAGTGGAGTTTTCGGTAGAAATGTTAATCTGGATGTAGATAATTTGTATTTGGAACTACATAGGAACATGGACATGATTCAAAATCACTTCCTTAGCTTTAAAGGCACTCACTTTCCCTAGAGAATTTTTTATGATAACTTAGATTGTTTGATTGGATCTGGCAGCTTTTATAATTTAACATATTCTTCCAGATATAATAAAATCCGATTACATATAACAAAAACAAATTTTACGAAAATTCTTGAGTGATCTCAGGAGAAATCATATCAAAACAAGTCGCATAGTCTTGTTTTCGACGAGAGCGAGGTGCACTGTGTTTTCCTTGTCAGTCTTTAAACTCATTGGCAACGAGACAATAACGCACATTCCAATAATACCCAAGATCAAAGCTGCATTTTTGCATTCTATTTAATAACGTCTTTGCTTTGACGTTCTATAAGAAAAAATAATATCATCATTGTTGGTCCTCTGAATTGTAAATAATTATATGGAACCTAAATTTCAAATTGAATGGCACATCCCCTCCGGTTCGCAAATATCCAGCGCCTGCAATATAATTTCGCATATCCTCTTCTTGTTCATTCCCCACACGTACCAGATTTTATAAAATGAACTATGTTAGGCACCCCAAAAAGTTTGTAACCATTACTTTTATTCCGGACTCTACCATAAATAAAGCACGAGGCCAGATTCTCCTTTCAAACATTTCTAGCGCTTTTTTTACTACCTTATTAGGACCCACGATTCCTGATGTCTAGTTGCCATTCAATATATGTATATTATCCTTCGACTTTCGTAAAAGAGGGCAAGATCTCGCCGAAGCGAATGTCCTGTTATTTTAGAGTATAGAATAACGATCAAAGCAGAGGTGTCGTTAGGAGCCTATAAGTGGTCTCCGCTCAGTGTGTGTTATGTGTTATGTTCCAGTAGTAAATGTGTTCATTACTTCAGCTTTTAAGCTCATTGGCAATGACGTGACATTGATCCAGTAAGGTCTATGGCTTGATTCCTTGTAGATCAATCTCTACGTGTGATACCTGCGCATCGATGCGTGGGTATTATGATTGAAAGAGAAGGAATTAGCGAAAATTATGAAAAGTTTCGATGAGAGGATGGAGCCTTGCGGGACCCCCAGAATTAATTTTAAACTGAATGGCCAGAAAGGAAGTTTTCAGTCTTTGTTTTAGGATTGTTGAAAGTTGAGCAATAAGATGATATTATCGAAAGACTTTATCAACTGTGTATTAATTCAAAAACCTTAGATGGAACCAAACTGATTGCAGTAGCTTTTATGAAAAAGTTGTTATCATATGGAGATTTTAATACCATCGAATTTTATAAAATTATCAAACTCACGTCGTCCTCTTTTTTTAAACTACACGACAATATTTCAAAATTTAGATCATAAAAGCAGAAAAAATAGCACTTTACGCAGTAAATTCCCATCGTTTGTACTCACATAATGAAAGTAGTTACCTTTTAAAGGGAAATACCCCTTACAACCATTGCTTGTATTCCATTGAATTGCTGTAGATTATAGCTAACGATAGGTGTTATAGTGGTCGCGACTATACTATATAGATGACGATTACAGATGCGAATAGTACCAAAAGAGTTCTTTTATTCTATGAACTCACTCAAAAGCTACCCCGTCCGATTCCCTTGAAACGATAGCCAGTGTATCCCAATGGGTTGACAGTACAAAGGATTCCAAAGAATACGAAGGGAAGAAAAGCTTTTGGCAACTGAATGGGGAGCACATTCAAAGCGATCTTAAGAAAGCACGCGAAAAATGGAAAAAAAGGAGGAAAAATAACAGACCAAGTTGAATGGAAACAAAGCGAAGAAAAGTCGTGAAAAAGAAGGACTCTCCCTCCTCCGTATTGTGGTTGGGATGGCATTGAGGAAAATGTTGACGGCGAGAATTGTGAGTCCAGAGAAAGAATGTCGTCTCAATGGTTTGTGGCATTTTTAGTTGAGATGTTTGTGTGGCAGGCTAGCCACCAGCAAGCAGCACCTTCAATATACTATTGTTGGGGATGAGCTTGAGGATTCACCAATTTATCATTCGTTCTATTGTGCTGTTGTAACCCAAGACCGGGTTGAGTTATCACAGATCAGTTTGAGAGCTGAATGCTTTTTGATTGTGGTCACAACGATTTTATCTTTTTTTTCTTTACCCCTCTGTTGTCCATTCAAAGGAATTGTATTCGCTTTTATATGGAGAACTATGCTATTTTTTTTACTCCTATATAAATAGTTTTGTAGGCAGAAAAATCTTACGAATTCATGCTTAAAAAAACAGTCGAGTTATTTTGCTGTTAGTAACAATGATGTGGAGAGTTTGTATAATTTTTCTGCAAAATTGGAACTAAAAATTTGCTTTTCATCTGTTGCTGTGGAGGAGATTGCTTACATATGCATCGATTTCGGATTTACTACTGAATATTTCTTGTATTATAGAATTATCCTTGATCAAAGAAAGTAGTCCTTACGATGTTTTTTTTGCACGAAATTTGTTTTATATGTATGTATTGTGCCATTAGATGCCAAAGTGTTAATTAATGATTATTTTATTGTAGAAATCGTGTACCATTTTGAAAAATTCTGTTTCCGTTTAAAATCGACCGCTCCGAATTGATATAGTTTGTGGATCTATTGAAAAACAATCTTTTCCCCTGATTCAACTAATCCTTCAATGTGTCTTTTTGCTACTTTTGGTAAATTACTACAAAAATCATCCCGTCCTTTAGACATTTGCTTCCTCACTCTTTTAAAATATTTTGAAAATTATTCCGAGGATAATAAAACCACTCACCACTCACCACTCCCGAAATTTATTGTTTCCTATAGAAATTATTTATTTCCACTATCATCCGATTGAGCAAAACATTATTTGGAATTGAAAGAAATAAAATTGTGCCGACAATAGAGGGAATGCAAACTAATGAATAACATCTACACACCCCTTCCGCTCTATGCCAACTCACAAAATGGGACACTTTGAAAAACAGGAAATAAACTGGACAAGCGAAACCATTGTGCACCAACTTTTGTAGTGCCCATAATAAAACAACTTTATCAACAACGTCCTGGCCTGATAGGATTATGAGAGGACCGGAACTGGGGAGCCAACATAAAACAATTAAACAAAATTGCCATCAATTACGGACCTGCCCAAACACAATAGTGTTATTGGGTAATTGTTAAATATACTCTTCTGTCCAGCCAATGATAGTAAATATAACTATTAAAAAATATTGTAGATGGCAGTGTAGTAGTGCCATTCTATTCTTTACGTCCCGCACTTTGTTGACAAAATATCATCCACGCTCGATTACTGTTGGACCGGAAAATATGTCCCCAATACTGAACAATGGATTCCAGCACAAGTGAACTATATTTTGCCAGAAGTGCAACTAATTATGTGGCGTTGATTAGCAATTGTTCTCCTGCATTCACGTATAAACGTGCTCTGGATAGATAGGTTTCGTGAGCCTTTATCTTGTCATCTTTCTTTTGTTTCCCAGCAGAGAGGTGTGCCGCTCATTTCAGTTAATAATTTGTTTGCCTACATTTTGTGCGTTTGAATTCCAGTTCGAGGGGTTTTTGATTAAGTTCAATGTTTAACATTATTACACGGTTACAGAGTTGGCATGTATACAGGAAAAAAAGTATAACGCCAGAGATGCATTTTGCATCCACTCTTAATGTGGAGCATATAAAGTTAGATGAAAACGTAAAACAAAGGAAAAGCAGTAGGTATGCCGTGACAAAGTAGAAAATTTCCTTTGTAATAATACAGTGCAATAGAATTGAGTTTCGTAGTAAAAATTGCAGATCTTGTGCTGCAGAATTGTTGAGTTCTATCGTCTAGTCTTATTTATAACAAATTAAAGTAGATCCTTAAAGACGCTATTGATATGGAATACATTGACCGAAGTCCTCCTAATATCATGGAAATAGCCATAAGATTGAGCGGCTCTATGTACAAAATAACATTCCAAATCACCATCAATAAGGCAAAATATTTGGTGATCTTCATAAGACCTTCATAAGCCGACCTTGAAAGCTCCATAGCCCAGAAGTCTCTTTGCACGTATTTTCACAGAAAGGGGACATGGCATATTTCAAGGTAAGGGATTGAATAGAATAACTTTTTCGAGCTAGTTATACACCCAAAGTGTGGAGAAATGTGAAGGTGGTACTTATACCAAAAGGTGGATTGCAGTTCAGTGTCCAATCCAAGTCATATCGTCCAATAAGCCTACCCTCTTTCGTACTAATAAGATCCATGGTCACTGGTCACTTACGCTGCACTGACATGGTGGCCAAAAAGCGAGCTTGCGAAAATTGAAAAGACCTACTTGTCTAGGAGTTACAGAAGACATGCGCACCTGTCCTACGACAGTGCCTTATAGACACTAATTGGCCGCCTACCACAATTTCTTCATGTAAAGCGGAAGGCTGCACTAAGTGCCATTAAACGTCAAAGGGTGGAGCTCCTAATGCCAATCCACATGAATGGACACCCAATAAACTACCTCGGAAAGGCATTTACAACGTCACCATTCTCAAATCGAACCCAATGCCACAAACTTCTCTAAGATGATCTTTTTCAGCAGATAATACCAGCCGGTATTGGATCCAGCATGTATTTTCTATAAAGAACGGTACGAACTGTGATAATACGCAGAAGTTCTACTTCTGTAAAGAATTTTTATAGCAACCACATTGGGTGTCTAATGCATTAGTCTACCAGTACTCTTGTTTTGATAAATAAAATGTGACTTTGTGAAGACTTATCAACAGACACACCTGCTTTTATTTATATGAAAATGTGATTTCAGGTTTTACAAGCATTTCTCAGTTACTGGTATCACCGCATTTTTACCTGTAAGTTTTATTTACACACTTCAAATAGAAGAGATTTAATCAACAACCTCCCTAACAGAAGTGAGAAAACACCTCCAGTAGAATTAATACTGTTAAATAACGTATCATCTGCTCCATACCCTTATAGAATTTCTTATTTGATCACTATACAGTTTCTCTTCAATCCCTCATGAGTTTCTCCAGACACAAGGACGAAACCTGCTGATAGGTCTAACCTTCTACAAAATAAATAATCACCTGCATGCAGGAGCGACTTGATCAGGCCTGGAGACTCCAGGAGCAAGCCCTCTAGGGGGACTTCGACACGGATACTCGCCTCTCATTAGGACGAGGTCTGTGGCGAGGCTTTCTGAGGGTGAGAGCTCCTCCTTAGCCTCTCATCAGGGCTGAGTGACAGGTCAGGAGGAATACTTTCGTGCCTCCAGTGAGATCTCTCGGCTGACTCAGTCTAGAGCATGAGGCTCACTTGAGTCTCAGCTCTGGCTTCCACGGCCAGCTCCTGATGTCCAGATGCCACCACACCACGCCCACACCAAGTCCCATTACATTAATAAAAGATCTTGATCAAATTCTTCTCGTAATAGAAATCTTCAGTGAGAAAGTAATTAACCATGCCTACTTCTGAAACGGCCCTTCAGGCTTACAAAATTTGGTCTTAAACCTTCTCTCCTTTCTTCTATATCAGGTTGTCCGAAGAAAAGAGAGTGAAAAAGCTGCACAGACTTGCAAACAGATCTGTGCAGTTTATAAAAATGGCGTTATATGTGAATTCAGAGCTGTAAAGTAATCATTCTTTTCGAAATTAATTGATTTCTTTCAATTAGAAAGAAACTGCAATTCGTCATATATTTAACGGAATTGAAATGTAATTGAGAAGGAATTACTTTTCATTTTCTAATTCCTTTTCAATGCCTCTAGAAAAAAAAATTAAGAATTAGAAGTCGATTTTAACTCGTTAATTCTTTCCAATTCCTCCTTATCGGAAAAATTAGTAAACAAATTCATCATCTGATATCTACCTTTCGAATTACATTAAAAATTATATTACTCCCCTAAACAAGTAGACAGAAATTTTCCTGTAAATAAAAATTCTTTTTAACTAAGAACCCATTGACACCTCTTGAACGGAAACCGTCTGGCGATACACACTATCTTTACAAAATAAATCATTACCGAAGCTCCATACATTTTCATCGGTTTCCTTCATCTTTTCATGCACAGGCCCATCTGCCGTCACTCGTAATTCAATTTTCTGATAACAGCATATTGGATACACAGTAAAATTAACACCAAATTCCCTGTTGCCTATTCTCAAACCTACCGTGCAATTTTCCACCCCATCGAAAGTGTTCTGGAAGGAACCCTCCTATTTCTGTTAAGTGTTGTCTTCAAAGCTGTGGAGTTAGTTGGGGAGAGCAATGGATGGAGTCATTAGCGATGGTTGAATTAAATCTCATTGCATTCATTGAGCTTTGCAATCAGTATCTCCTGATGGGAGATGTGTAGTCACATGGAATTATCTGTAGTATTTAAATACTTCCATTAGGGGAAAGTGGGTAGTGAGTTTGAAATTGTAGCAGATACTTAAAATAATGCTTTTGGTTTTCGTAAATGCTAATGCAGCTTCGATATTTCTTTGGGCTTCTATCAATTCTGAGCCAGCTAATATCACAGTAACTTTCCGATTTAATGTCAATCTGCTTTTGGATTATTTGATTGAGGACTATGTGCCCTGTGCTAATTCTGATACTTAGAGTAGAATATTTCAACCCCTTGTATATAATTTAATATTTCCTTGATGAGAGACTCTATCGATGAGGTTCGATTAAAATAAATCAATGAATTGAATTTATTGGCAAAAGCTCTCAGATCATTATTCTTTCCATTTTATTAGCAACTCTTATAAGATCAAGTAGAAGCTTTCTGTTTTTGTTTATTAACTTTTTGACTTATTGTAGCTTAGTTGTTTTCAAACCTTCGCTTCCTCATTCCAGTAGTCTCCATCAAAAGTACCCTTTCCTTTTCGAACTACCATGAATAATACCACTTTAAATCGAGATACTAAGGCATCCATACCAAAGGCTAGATGGATATTATGTGGTAAAATTCATGACAACGTCTCCTTAGATCATTATATTACTTAAACTTTGTATGCAGGATTCATTTAAAAGAAATGCATTGTTATTGAGGAGAAAACTCCAAAATCAGTGATCTCCAGAAAAATAACAGCAAGATCACGCCTCACTAAGTGGTTAGTTACATATCCGGTAATGGGGAACAACACTAAGCCTAAATGGACCTTCCTAATCCTATAGAGGAGATAAAATAAAAAACTATGTTGTGGAGGATATTGCTAACGCTGTTACTCCTTCCGTCAGACGGAGATGGGGTCCTAAGGAAAAACCCCACAGAGAAAGCGTGGAATAAAGTTGACAAAAACCGTTTTGTACCTTAGGCGTACCTGAGGTAATAGTGTCTACAGACTATCTGGATCGTGGAACAGATGGAGTCTATCACAGATGTGGTTCTGGGATATGTTTTAAAGGTCCTTTACGCAAACGAAGATACGAATGTCTGCCTCATCCCTACGATGGATTCACAACGGTTTTCGAGGCTGAGATGTACGCAATATTTCGTTTTGCTTGCAAGAAGTTTAGAAAGGCTTATCAAGCAGGAAGAACCTTCATTTTTTCGATCAATACTACCAGCAATAATCGCTGCATATACTCGGTAAATAAAATAGGACCGCACTTGTCTGGGTATGCGGCCATCAGACAATGAAGATAACGAAAAAGCTGACAGGCTGGGAAAACACTAGAATCTGAAAGGTGTTTGTAAATCCGAAATCATCGATTGACAATAGATATGCCTTTATAAAATATACAATAAATCTGTGGGTAACAAACATGCATGGAAAATCCTGAAAGGATAAACCTAGCCTAGAAACGCCATTCAAAAATAGAACTATGAACATGTTTCCTATGAACAGAGCCTAGGCCTACACTTGTATCGCGCTAAATCATTCTACACTACCCACTGACAAACCATATCAGCACCAATTATTGATGGTGGGAATTCAACCTGCAATTCCTATCTGGAGGACGAGGAAACTACTACTTCATATTTTGGATAAATGTCTAGTTTTGATGGCTCTTGTACGATACTTTACCACATAGTCTGACTGAACTGATCGATTCTAGACTTAGCTAGCTGTTGAAATAATTATTCATTGTCTTTAGACTTCAAGACTAGAGCACGCACTTTATGTAGCGTCATTTAAGAACAATATTCTGTCCACTTACTACTAATAAAATACTACAGACAGGCTCCGTTCAAGAACAAGAATAAACAGTGAGCCGATGATGGATTGGCTTTCTGACTTCGAGCAGGTTTGTTTTTGATGGTATTCACTTACCTTACTTTATTCACATTCAAAGGTGAATACTCAAATATTGTAACAATCTAGGTCTCATGGTTAAAAGCCTTTCCGATGTCATGAAAATGATTGTAAGGTTATACGGCTTTATTCTCAAAATTTAGATGAAGATTGAGGTTGATAAGACAAAGTAACAGCATTCATGAAACATAGATTTAAACGCAACTCCGACAAAACCCCTTCAAAGGTTTGAATTTTTTCAAATTTCCTCAGTGGATCGATTAATTCAGTGATTGGGGTTAATATTATACAAAATAACACCGCATTTAGTTTGCTAAGACCTCTTCTAAAACTTAGCGGCCTTCTAGCAAACAGGGACAGAGCATTTGTGACGCATAATCCACATGTATTGGTATTGACGAAAGAAAGTATAAGACCATTGGGGGCTTTTAAGCGAAGGGTCCATAATTGGAAATGTGGAGTTATCTCGCTTCCACTAGAGCTGCTTCGTTTCTTTTCAGTCAATCTACTGTATGTCCTTTGGCCTTATCCTGATGATATAGAACACAAGAACAACTTATCAACACATGGTAATTACGGCAAAAACTATACAGCTACCGCGCAGTGAAAATCTGCGTCTGATTAGATTCTAAAATGTCCAATACCATCAACCTGATAACAACACCTTCCCAAGATCAAGATCTCGTTGAATTGGTGCGGTTTAGGAAGAGGATTGTCTTTTGCAGTGGATGATTCATCATCCCTTCATTTTCGTGCAGTACTAATTTTTTAGCTCCAGTTACTATACGTTAAAAAAACCGAAATTCTTTTTCTCTCTCTCTCTTCATAAAGATGTGCTGGACGTCCAACCGACCTTTGCCATTCTCGTAGTCAAACTTTAAGATCAAAAGGTGGACGTTCCAACGGAAGCGATGAAATCACCAATGGTAGTTGCATTCTATGACAACATAGAAGGTACTTAGAAAGATGCTTAACATCAGTCTGATAGATCTTCACCTTCATTTCTTATAGAACTCTGCACGAATGACGTAGAGAGATGCAACCTATTCTTGGTCTACAAATAATTATCTATTCGATTTTCCACCTAAGTGGAAAAGTCCCATTACCATTCGTGCTATATAAAAGCCAAGAAATGACTCATAGTGACTAACCCAAAAAGTCTAGAAAATCAACAAAACTTACTCATGCTATCCAAAAGTAGTTAAA
>QYTT01079266.1:0-17292 GCA_006980735.1 Dasypogon diadema | reverse complement strand
TGTATTATGCCTTTTTTGTCTTATACATATATGCGTATAAGTTCTTTTGGAAAAAAAATAGTAAGTTTTACGGAATGCTTCTCTGTCGGCTTTTTAAATATTAAATTAAGTTAATATCTACGTGGATATGTATGATATCTGTTTTATATAAATAGAAATATTACACACATGGGTCCAAAGTGAATATTTTTAAGGTGCCCAGAGTTTTATTTCTTCGTACTTGAAAACCATACACTTTAAAGAAAAATGATGAAAGTAATATAAATATATCAAATGCATTGAACAATTTGTTTTTAAAAGGAATAATCAGCACTTCAAGTGAAATGAAAATTAGCATGAATTGAATTGCACAATATCTGCTAAGTTAATATCAGTTGAAAAGTTTTTTGATTTTTGAGACAATTTTAGAAGACTAGAGAAAAGTTATTACATAGGGTGTCCTAACAAATGAAGAGGACAACTTAGACATTTTTGGAATTTGCAGTCTGAAATCTAAATGCTAACAATCTGAGTTCAAAACTTCTCCTGTTCACTTCGCAGATGTTATACCTAACTCTAGCACTGCTATAACTCCCTCCTTAAATGAATTTTATTTTATTTGTGTATTAGTTTTTCCAAAATTTTCAATGATATCAATTAATAGAATACAAATTTAGTACTTTTTAATCTTTCAAAAAAAGCATACCTGAGTTCTTATCGTACCTCTGGATATTCCTCTAGTTTTCATATATTACCCTGCTACTTTTTTGGCGATCTGACTCTGATTCTGTTTATGATTTAAGAAGATATCGTCCCATATCCTAAAGGTAGAGTTTTACGCCTTGAAACCTACAAACCGATCAAAACGCTTCAACAAAATCTCTCAAAAAGACCGTATAGGCTATTTCTACGCTGATTAGTGAGTTAAAAAATTAAAAAATGAACATCCATTTACTTAGTCATCTAGAATATGTAAAATTATTATTCATACACTGAACGAATATCGTGAAGAATGCTCTCCAAGGTCACATAAATATCCTCGACCGTCTCAATATTTTCTAGCATATTCTGCACGTATCATCCTCTAGAATTCCCATCCTTTTTAGATAATATCGAAAGCTCTCTTGTACAGTTGTTAAAAAAATTAACCAACTAAATATTCCATGTTAGAACTTTTCTTCTGGATGGTCCGTGCGATAGCCTAATTACTTACTTAGCCAGTCTGCAGGTTGTGGGAAAACCTAACCAGCAATTGTGCAGTTCTTTTATAACCCATTTCTCGAACTGGTCCTTCAACATACCTCACCCAACGGCGATATATGGTTTTGGGAACCCGATAGCTGCCCCCTATTTTCCTAAGTTGTCAGCTTTCCTATTCTCAAAGGGTTGCCTAATTTTCCCATCGAGTTTTTATACATATTCTATCACTGAAGATGAATTCACCTCCAACCGATCCATGCATCTGACTCCTACTTGGTTGTCTAGTGCGGTAAGAATTTTACCTCCTCACACCTGACCCTTCCTTCAGTAGACCAAGATACGACACAGAGGCAGCTCCTCTGCCTGATACACCTTGGTGGATCTCTCCAGGTTTACATACCAGGAAAGATTTATGTTTTCAGAGAAGATTCCTGCGCCTGCCCTACCGTCAATCATGGATCCGTCCGCCAATAAAACAATATCACCGGTCCCTTCTGTGGGATTGATTCGTCATCGATAAGACTCTTGTGAAACTTTATTCACTATTGGACCTGTCGTTATGATCCAGAATTTTACTGTGCCCATACTCATTCCCTGATGAGCACCATGTACCGTCCATCTGCATCGTGAGTGCCATCTCCGTTGCCATCTCTTCTGGGTCTGCCGACGCAGCGCTGAGCGTGGCGCGAAAAGCTCACGTAATCACTATGCACGGCATCCTTTGTGCCCTATTTTGTCTCCTTGGAAATGTTGATCTCAGATCCAAAGAAAATAACTGGTTCAAAATCAGATCCTCTCTATTAAAGATTATCGTTTCTGTTTTTCTCGCGTTGATAGTGAAACTCTGTTCTTGACACCACCCTTTCACCACCTGGAGAGCATAGCATTCCTCATGATATACGGGTAGTAGTGCTAGCCATAAAGTTACCCTTCTTTCACGTTTGGAATAGATATGCGAACAATAAATGAACAAGGTGGTATGAAAAAGAAAAAAAGGGGGATGAAAACATAGCCTAAACGTAAAGTGGGTCAGGAATGTAATCAAAACCTTGCGTATGTTAAAAATAGGTTTCATCTGATCATTGCAAATTTTTTGACAGTAAAATTTGTATTTGTGAAGATCGAAATAGTTGAAATTCCAAAATTCCAGCGATCTGTCCTTAACATTTATAACAGCAACCAAAATTTTAGTTAATAATTTTTGTTCCGCTAAAAACTCTCACTTTTGACTTAATAGAGCACATTAGTTTTTATACAGTCTCTGTTTTTATTTTTTTTTTGCTGCCATTTTCCTACAATTTTCAAAAATCTGTTGTGGATTTTACTGCTGTTTCTTCCTTTTTTGAAATATTTTTAACCAAGTCCCAGTATCTTTCTATTAAGCGGGTTTCCGATCACGTGCGCAGTGACAGTCTGAATCCGCCCCAGTCAGTGGTTGAAGATTTGTTACAGCCGAACTTTCTTTATTTATTGTATGGCCATTGTATAGCAATTGTTTTCTATTTTATTCAGCACATTAATCTGTACGCAACTGTTTATATTACGATTGTATATGTTAATTTTGTATAACCTTGTAATATTTTTATTGCTGCATTTTTACACCTTGTAATTAAATTATTGCTCTCTCTCTGCTTTTTTCTACTCTGCAAATTGAGGTGTAGTGTGCCTACATGCATCAAATACTTACCATTACTTTCACCATTTTCAATTTATTTATTTATTAATTCTTGAGAATTTATTCAGAAGCTGAATTTTGATCAGTGAATTTTGCATTTCGACTATTTCAAGATAATTTCATTAAAATTTTCTCTTTTGCACCTTAAAAGTGTACAGATATCACTTTATGTTAAATTTGTACTAATTTGAAATTTTTTTGTAAGAGCGTTAACTAAGTATTTTTTACGGGGAACATCTTCACTCCAAGTCTACATAAAATATATTACCATATTACAATAACAATTTTTAGTCTTCTCTTTAGAATCTGAGACAATAAAATGTACTTCTACAGCTTCTAATACTTTTTATTAATAGTTATTATTAATTGAATTTCCAATCAATTTATTTCAAAATGCGTTGTGTGGCCACACGTAAATATTTTACATTAATATCATTTTCAAGATATTTCTTTTAATCGAAGATGTCGCGTGATGTTGGAAATCTAGTGTTGTTCATTTAATACCTTGATTTTTGTTACAAAACCTGACGAAATTTAATTCAAAAAGTAGCTCAGTTTTTGAAATTTTATTTCAGAATATATATTCCAAATTGTTGTCAGTTGCTGAAGTGATGGATTTAAAAAATAATAATACTGTTTCATATGCGAGCCATAGAATAATAATAATAGATATGAACAGCGACTGCTACCATCACTTTAAAAGAAGAGTTTATGAAATTTGTGGAGATTAACACTGTTTCTTTACAATTACATATTTTGTTTTTGTTTGTATGTTGCATTTCTGCAGATCATTTACATTTTTTGCAAATATTTCAAGTTGATTTTTTTTTAAATTTTGTAAATGTTTCGTCTTGAATACGCAGTACGTCTAAACATTGGTGCGGCTGAGGTGCCACCAATTAGTGAACCATTACGTTATTAATACTTTATCTTTTTCATTGCCTATAAATGCATACAATATTAAAAATGTTTTTTAAGTACAATCCGGAAAAACCTGGAGCTAAATACACAGCATACGTAGTATGCAACCACTCAGTACCACTGACGGGACCTCTTTCGGAAGTCATTAATAAATAAGCCAAACAGCAAAGGCTCAAGTATAGAGCCCTGACACACTTCACGTCAAAGAGGCCACGCAGTGTAGAGCACTTCATCAACCTTAATGACAACCAGACAAAAAACTGCTGATACATGGCAGAAGTGCTAAAATCAAAAGGAAAACAAATTTATGCACAAGAAGGCTATGTTCTACGCCATCAAATGCTTTAGAAAAATCCAGATGCACCAAAGTGATGTTTTATACTTCAACAGTAACAAACCATGTCGAATAAAAAGTTGTAGAATAAAGATTCAATATACAATAAATATTTGTATGATGTAAATATAGTACGGTGGTGCTTGTTTGGATCATTTCAATATTGTTAGATGGTATAATTAGTTTCGTGATTGCATGGAGAGCATCGTAAATATTTTCAAAGAATTGCTGCCAAAAACGAGTTTTATATATGAAAACATATAAAAAGTACTAGCAAGCGGTATATCTGCAAAACTCAACTAGATATACTACGTATAACAAATTCTAATCGAGAACTTGTGTAAAATGAAAGTCTGTGTGTGCTTTCAATATAAGTTACTTACAAATCAGCAATGTACGGCTAGCCACAATAGTATTGATATACCAAAAACAAAAAATTTCAATTCCACCTATCTGCTTTTATTTATTTATAATTTTATTTTTAATATTAAGTTCATATGTTTTTAAAGAAAATACACTATCTAAAATAAAATACGATTTACACAGAAACAAATAATGCCCACATTTCTCGTCTTCTGTTTTGGTTTGGTGAACATACAAACTTCAACTTTAAATGTTTCAATTTATCAGGCCGAATTGAAGCTGTTCAGTGAAGATTTCTAAAATATATTGTCCGCGACCTTTCATAGGATAAGACTATCTTTCATTGCCTTTTGTTTTGGCATTCGCCTGCTTGTAATGATCTGTTCACATCACTGAACTACCTGCTTCTGTCCATTTTGCCGTCCCCATTCACTGTTTGAGGTGTTGCAACTTTATTTATATCTCACAAGACCGAACTAACTATGGTTTTATTAACCCAATATCATCTATATCTCGTCTATACGTCACCTCTTACAATTTTATTAACTTTCACTTATCAAACGGCTCGTTTTATGCTTTTATTACTCTTAATTTACTTTCTGTTTTCTTAATTTGATTTCAGTTTAGTTTACTTTTATTTTTTCTATATTTAGTCATCAGGTAGTTATTTGACGAATCCGTCAATAATTAGTCTCGAACGTTTCTTATTTGTTAGATATTCTGAATATTATTCGTCGGATCGAGAATATCGAGGGCAAGTGCTTTGATCCCTTCCACACATGATAATGTACCGAGGCAAAATTCAAACTTGTATGTTATTTCTATGCCAGAAAATATTTTTCAGTGTTTGAATATTGCCCGGCTTTATCTGATTCGGCATCATCAAACTTCTAACTATTGCCACAATGCAAACTGTTAACGAAAGAAAGCTGAATGGGGTCGTGCATTCAAAAGAAAAGAAAATGTTTGAAACATTCATAAAAAAAAGTTCAATGTTCTTGATCCTCTTCTTGTGCATGGCTTGTAGTTTCGAAGGTTTTGGCCGGACGGTTTTGCTTATTATTTCCACGATTTATGGAAAGAGGAAAGGCTTCTATCGAGATGACACAGTGCCATTGGATCAGTTATGGTGGGGGTGTCATTTCTGCGCATGGAGCTATAGATTTAGTAGTTATTTCTGGAAAATAAACAGCAGAAAAGTACAAGAACCTCCTGCAGAAAAAACTCCTCAAAATAAATGAAGTATCTCAGGAACAATAATTGATTTTCCAGCAGGATAATGCCAGTATTCACACAGCCCGAGTCATACGAATTTGATTCGACGACACAAGTGTTGAAGTACTGCCATAGCCAGCGCTCTCACCGGACTTATTTATAGACAACGATTGAAGTTTCATTTAAAGAAAAGTTTACGCCGATTGGAAACAATATAACATTGGCATCAAGTTAAGAGCTTTTCTAACTGTTGTTCTCTTGGGAATCATATTTCTAGTTGATGACTTTTCTATATTAATCGCAAATACGATTCGTGTTTGTGGTCAAATTTTTTCGACGTATTACGATTCGAAAGCTTAAAACGAATTCGTCACGCGTTCATTACTCGCAGTAGTCGACTCGAAAATGAGTAAATTATTCACAAGAACGAATAACACTTAACTTGAAAACCGTTTTGTTTGGAAAGTATGAATCTGCTGCAGACAAATTATGGCTTATTATGGCAATTTGAAACTGATTATACTCCACCAGAAAGAAGAGAAGATTTGATTTGTGATAAATTCACGGGGAACGCTATGATGGGTTTTCCCGATCTACGTGACTCCTGAAACCGCTACTGTGTTCCAGGTGATTAACAAATGTTTGCATATGTATGTATATCTAATACATTCACTAAATATTTGATTTTAAATTAATGTTTACTATTTCACAATATTAAATTTTAACTTATCAAGTTTGTTTATTTTTCACGTATCCACTGATGTAAAACTTATACGACTACGGTGAATGTAACAAAGTGTTTTTCTCGGTTTAATATAAAATGTTATGTAAAATAAGTATAGCAAAATATAACATTTGGAATCAATGTGTATCTTTGTTGAAAAGTTATCGAATCTTAATTATTTTGTTATTAAATTTGTTTTCTACATTGGCATTATAAGGTACTTGTAGAAAATGAGCTCTTATATATTTATTGCATGCGTAGTAAATAGTCTTTTAAAGTAAATGGATAAACAATCTTGTGGAAATCAGTATATGACTGAGTGTCCAACTATCAAAGCAATGGTAAGGTAATACCAAGAGACAAACAAAAAAAAATTGTGGTTACTTCTTTTCTAGATTTAAGGCGAAGTTTGTACTTGGATGTTATTCTTATAAGACGTCAATTAATCTGTTAATTAATCAACTTATATCTGTAAAAATTGGAATAATACTAATATCAGTTGTTCTAAAATTGTTATTTTGTTTACAAGGTTGGATCAATATTTTTGTAAAATTTCTATCCAGACTTGGAGTTGAACGTTCCCCTCGAAAATAAATTTATACGCAAAAACTACTTGTGGTCGTGTACTCTATTACTGCAATGTTATATTATATAGCATATAGCAAATATTATCTCTGAAGGGAGTTTTTTGTATCTGCAACTTTGTATTACGTTAAATATGTGCTTATATCAACGCTACCTTGATCTTAAAATTATTCTTATTGTTTTTTTAGCTTTTAGTCTAGTCAACATTTGTACAGTTCCAATAAGACTACAATTATTATTAATTTTGGTTTTTATCTTATATGCAACGCTAATCACTTTAAAATTTTATTTTCTAAATTTTTCTAATTGTTATTTTGCTTCAGTTTGCTTACACTTTTTTTTTAAAAATACATTTTACTCATAAAATTTACAAAATCTCCGTATTTCTCATTTTAGACTTTCTACAAAATTTTATTTAATCGATTGTTGTGTATTTATAAATTTTTGCAATATTTTAAATCGATAGAAATTTGCATTGCTACTTGTTTCGTCGATTCTTCATAAAAATATGTAAAAATAAGATTCTTTTCTATAGGACAAATTTCAATGCGTCTAAAAATTTTTAAATTTCATCGTAAAGGTTTTGCGTGATCTACAAAGGGTAGGTACTGTTTGGTATCCTACAGTTGTGCCAAATATACAAATTCTAATTTTCTCAGCTTAGGTCATTTGGAAATACTTGTTTATTTCATTTAACTTCTATAAAATTCTTGTTTTTTTACTTTATAAAACTATCATTTATAAAAAAATCATCTTCCGCTAATGTTCCAAAAATATGATATGTATGTTTGTGAGGGAAGTCGTCTTTCCATTTTAAAACCGATATATGCAATTTAAAATAGCTTTATAATTACAATAATTTATTGAGTACTATTATAGTAAGCGTATTTAATGTGATCCCAGTTACTTTCAGTCCGCTCCCTGATGACATTCTACTGCTCTTTTCAAGATCACTGCAGGGGATGTATGGGGCTGAAATATAAAACATGGTTCTATAGAAGTGCTTATTTAAATATAATACTAATTACAATATAAAACAGAATATTTGAAATGAAATTGAACACAAGATAGAAGCGCTTGGTGGACATAATATAATATGAGAACAAAGTGCTGCCATCTTGTTTTCAGTTGCATACAAAGCAAAATAAATGACATGATCATTTTCAATGAAGATTTTGAACCGAAAATTCCACCTCTTCTAATTTGTAAAAATTTCAGTGACGATCAATGCCAATTCTTAGTACAAAAGATTGAAATGGCGGATTAGGCCCCTTCAGAGAATCATTTCCAACGCTTATAGAGCCTATGCAGCTCCCACTGACGAAGATCATGAACTACATTAATGAGCTCCAGTTGATGATAGTAATATAAATAGCAAGTGATGATCGTGAAGCACAAAAGTCCCCTTTAGGTCATAGTGGCATAAAGGCCTACCACTAAAAAAATCAATATTTTGAAGTTTATTTTCATCCATAATATCATAGCCATTTAATTATTGCAACACAATACCACAGCCGTCTATCTTTAACCTGTTTTGTAACATAATAAATTATTTTAGTAAAAAAATATACCACTTCTCGGACCCATTCCAAGAATTCCAAAAATTACGACAATTTGCTCTGAGAAAGAATAAGAAAGAATTCCAAGTTTGGAGCAGAAAGGAGCTTCTTTGTTCTTGGATAATGAGCTGTTGAATACCATCAACAGCAATTTTACAATCCCCAGACAAATTGGGTAGGGAAAATATACCTAACCAATACTTATTAATTTTAATGTTGATAAATGTTTTCAAATTGCAATTACATATTTAGTTTACATGAAATTTGCTTGTCCTGCCACTTCCTACTCTACCAATCCATAATTTCCTTATCGACAGACAGCAATAAGCCAAAGCGAATGATACTTTATCTAATTTCTTCCCCACCTGCCGCAGTGTGACACAGGGTTCTATACTAGGGTCAATTTTGCTTAGTATTCTTATAAATTACCCCCTGGACGTTATTAGTGATGACAAGATTCATACAAACTACATGTAATATAAACTATTGGAGAATCAGCAATCAATTTTTATGAAATCCATTCAAATCATAACACATAAAAGAAAGTATAAGAGGCTACATACGTGAAATTCCTGCATTCGAGTTCGAAGGAATAAGTATCGTCCGTGTGAATGTTCAGCGTGGCAGTAGTAACAAATCTGGCACCATGTGCATGCAATTTTATGGAAAATCTATAGAGGTCTTCGATGACTTTGATTGCTAGTCTATTTTGTATATATAAGGCTGTACTCACACTGCATGACAAAGTCAAGCATAAGCAAGCAAGTCCGTATCTATGCTGTATGGTAGAAAGAGAAATTTTTTCCACTAATAGTACTCTTCTTTTGCACAGCTTAAATGGAATTTTGACTATTTGTACTTGACTGACTAACTCAGGGTGGGGTCGGCTTAAAGTTGGTTAAAATACTACTCAATCTTCCGCACTCTGGTAGCCTGATATTTCCAAAATTTGGCTGTAAACTTGATGTAGCCTTCAATGACTGTATTCAAATTATTTTTTTATTTCCACAGATTTCAGATCGTGCGGCTACTGAAATCCTATTAGTGTAAAATGAATAGGGTACTCGGTACTCCTCATACATGGATGGTTCTCACAGCAACTTCGATTTTTTAGTTCTTCTGTAAGTTTTAATTTTATTTCTCCCTTTTCCCTGACTTGTTTTAAGTTTAGCTGTAAATATTTCCTATTTTTTCTGTTATTATTATTTTTTCTCCGGCTGTTTTCCCTTCTTTTTTTCCATTTCTTAAAAACATTGTAATATCTTGCGTACTCCTCTAAGTTAATGAACTATAAATATAACGGAATTATACGTGCTATTATTAGAGTAATTGCATTGCACATGTAAAAATCAAATACTACAATTTAGCATTTTAATTTTATGCGAACCAAATCAATCAGAATTTGGTTGGTAACTACGTATTTAAAAAACAACCTACGTGACTGCGATCATGCCACGCTTTCCCGAATAGATAAAAAGTTACCCGAAATTACTAATTTACACCTCCATACTAAGTAAATGTTACAAAAAGAATTAATTTCCGTCGTTTTCAAGATCACTTACCTTTTCAGCGAAGATCTTAACAACATCTCACTTTTACACTCAAGGGTCACGGGAAGTCATAAACTTTTTACGACTTTCTGTCTTTCGAAATTCGCCAGTATAACTCACATTTTACTACATTCACATAAAACTGTTTGCAAGAACCCCAGATTTGACAGGTGCACGAGCCTTTCACACAAAATAACCTAATACCACATGGTGTAAAGGCTTCTTTTCTCCACAGAACGTGTACTCATTCACAGGTATCAAATATACCTGTGTACTCATACGCATATATACGTGTACTCATTCACAGGTATCGTGGTAGAAATATGATGGGAAGAGCTTGATTAAAAATTTAATTTGCATATTTTCGGCGAATGTCACAAAAAATTCTGTGAGTACCAAAAAAGCTTAACGTCATTATTGCCCCCAAATAAAAACGACAAAAATTTTCAAGTCTCACTGGACTTAAAACGCCTGTTTGTCTATGATTTGCAGTGGTTGTGATGACAACAGCCATGGGGCGTAGCACTGCTGCTCCAGTGATATTTATCGCCCCAAATTTAATTTTCCAAAAATATTAGAATTCCAGAAATCAATATGCATATAGCGTTGACCTGTTATTTTAAGCTTAAATTTTGGATGAAGTAAGCCCTCTATAAAATCACCGCAAACCCAAGCCTATCGAATTTATTGCTTTTCCTGGAAATTTATTTTGATCTGACGATGACAAAGTGCTGCGGTGAAATGGCACCTTTCGATTTTAATGATAATATTGTCACTTCTACCAGGAACCATAAACCACAATATAATTAATGAGAAATTGAATTTCAATACATAATCGACGCGTAGCCCAGGCAAAATATATAATTTTAAAAGTGAAAGGTTTAATTTCAAAGAACGTTCAGTGTTCACTTAAACGAAATGAGATTATTTATTTCAATTGATAATAAAATCAGTTGCAATTGGAGGCATCGATGAATAATAGAACTCGCTAGCATCAATGACATGGTAATATTTTTTAATTCTGAGCGAAAGTTCTCGTAAGTTTAGCAGAACAAAGTCATAAAATGGAATGGCAACAATTGAATACTTAACTTGAACCTTACTTTTACCCTTACATTTTCTTCAATGAATCAATAAAAGAATAATATACCAAAGAGTAATGCATGAATTTCCAATAACATCCCTATGATAAAATTCACTGGTGTTGGGAATGTATAGCAGTATACATATCATCATTACTTCATTAATGAAGTAATGAACTCATTTCCTAGTGGGATGTTGCGGCAAAATTACGAGTCGCATTTTTGTAAATCGAAATGGTTGTGAAGGGATGAAATTTCTTTTAGTTAAATTTTATTCATTTTGGTTCATGTAATGTTTTACTGAACTTTAAGTTAATTTCAGATCTTATTTCTAGCGAAGCTTGAAGACTTTATTTATTCAAAATAATTTTATCCACAAAAAGAATTTTAGAATTTTAATACCAGAAAGGACACTCAACTTTGTGGCTCAGTTTACGTTTTGATGTGAAACGCTTATCAGAAGTACTTGATATATCACCCTAATAATAATAACAAAGTTGTCATCAAATTTTTGCCTCATCAACGGGTCCACCCTTTTTCTTTATAATCGCTTCACAAAAAATTTAGTAATTAAGAAATATTAAGTAATTTTGTTCAGACTTCTATTGAAATTTTGCTCCATTCTATCTTAAAAATGGGACAAACTTTTCTGACATTTTTCGCTGACTCATCCCTTAAGAGTGATTGTGATGGCCAAGTATAATTATACAGCTTACATGTTATAATTTGTCCAAATATTTTCTGCTGACTTCCGAAGAGGGCTTCGGGGCAATGCGCACTTCAGATGGTAACATTTCACTTCGAAGAATATACCGGTACTGCTCTTTGTTGATTTTTCTTTGAATTCTTTAAATATTACTGACTGTATCTTCACCAAATTAGCCCCATACCATGATAGAACCCCCCCATCATATTTTACAGAAGGTGCTAAGCATTAATCAGATATCCTCTACGGATCTGCGCGAAAATACTTTTCGCCTTAAACCAAAAACTCCGAACTTAGACACATCACTTCATATGACTTTTTTCCAGTCTTCAAGTATCCAGTTTTCTGTTGTTTGGCCCATTGCAATCATGACTTCTTAGTGACGACGCGTAACAGCTCGTAACTCTCTCATACACATTCAAATTACTTGTGATATTCTGACGTAAGAGAAACGCGTACCGAAAATGGTATACGTTTCTATTACAGGTCTTTCCTGATGTCCTCCTGCTTTCCCTCCACATAGAAAATGACCAATGTCATGTCAACGTCCAAGTCCAATAACATCTCTGATCTCTAGGATCTTCGTCCTATCAATAAACTTCCTTCCTTCCTAAAGGTCTTGAAAGAATTATGCGCGATCAAACGTCAGAATTTATTGAGAAACGCCAACTACTTACCCGGTGGTAGTCCTTCCAATCTGCAAGCCATCCTACAACCTCGCTTCAAAAAATATACAATTATAAACGAATATGCTGAGATGGTTTGGTTTTCAAGAAATACTCCTATCAGTCTATTAAAATAATTGTTTATCTTTATTATTTTTATTTAGTACAATACTGGTGCGGCTCTTCTTCAGGAGCTTTTAAGAAGAATTAACACGTTGAGTACGGCGTCAGTCCTCGGAGACTGACTTTTAAAAGCTTTCTCCGTTCAAATACTTTTTAACACATAATTCTCTCACGAAAGCTCTTGTGCTTACAACTTTTGCGTGTTTATTTACGGGATTATTTGACCTTATTTTATTTTAGCCCGTAAGTGCTCCCTTTTCTCTGCGTTCCAACTTTTGCCCAAAACATTTTTCCAAAACCTTTACCTTCCGAGATGTTCCACCGCCCCTTTACATTTTCTGTACTCTAAAACGACTAAAGAAGGTATTTCTGATACCATAACCGGTCCGACCACCAGCTACAGCCAACATGATCGTACGAAGATGGTCGAAGTTTGGCGACATCCAAATAACCGAAGGTACTCCATTTTCAAGTCCTAGGATTAAGTAGCCCGAAACTTTACAAATCCGCCTCAAGAGCCTCCAGAGACCAGACCCCGTCTATCCAGTAGTGACCCAAACTGAGAATGCAGCGCCGACATCCAAAACCAGCAGCAACTCCCAGATAACCGTCCCTCCTCATAAGGGTCATCAACCAAAAACGGCTCACAATGGACCATTCCGTCCCAAGCTATCCAACCGTCTAGATCTCAGAATTTTCAGTAGCTCTGCTTAATATCTAAGCCAACGTGACGGGGAGAATATAACCTATGGTAGTACGGACCAATACGTGAATAAGGGAAGGTCACTTTCTTTCTTTCCTGCTTATGGTGGTACGTGGATAACGGAACCCGGAATAGTACGTGGTTTATGGAACGTCTCTTTCCTTCCTCTCCGCCGCTTAGTTAAGCTAACTAGGTTTAGAAGTGTAGTATTAGGGCCTTTGTAGGTATATTTTGCAATATAGCCTAGTTGTATTAGGGCATAAAGTGAATTGGAATAAAGAGTTAAACACCATAAGCCACTGTTGCAACTAACCCTGTCTCCATTGAGTATACCCGGAACAATATTGAATAGAGTTTTCCCCTAGATTGGCGTCCGAGGATATTCCAGACCAGCCCAGATCCTAATCGAGGGAAAACTGCGTCACAGGTATTCCAGTTTAAAAATACCTAATAGGTTTGGCATGAAAAATATGCTGCAAAAAGGCTTTAATATTTTATTTTATTATTGTATATATATATAATCTGATTATAAGATAGTTATAATTGGATTCAGAATTTTAAATACTACGCCTTTATTCAGATATCTCCTAGGACAAGGTACAGTTGCTTCTAAGAATTTTTCCTAGAAAATGATTTCAGAATCATTATTAAATCGAGAAAATGAGGTAAAACCCGAATATGCAGCCCATATGTTAATTTAAGGTCTTACAGTTATAAATTATTAGTTGATCCAAAGCCCACAAACTTATATTGCTATATTTCTTCCCATTAATCAGTTAGTTTTTTGGAAATCATCTCAGCTGTTTGTTACTATTTTTGGAATATATGCAGACCAAACAAAAATCATGCAGGAATGTTCTGGGCAACCAAAATGTCTTATTAATGTCAATAACACAAAAACTGTTGAGCAATGTTATATCAAAATAAGCTGCTGATATTTCAGAGATTGGAAAAACTTCTGAATTTCTTGCACAGTGTTAACGTTTTTAAATGTGAATGTTTTCGGCAGAATATCGAAAATATTGCGGTGGGTAATAAGTGACGTATTTTCGAGTTTAGAGTTGAGAGTGAGGATCGTGTACTGTCAACTCCTTATATCTTAAAAGGACGACGTTTAATTAATTTATTCAGCTAAGGGAATATAAGGAATTTAACAACCGTAAAAACAAATTCAGTGATATAAATTATCACTTAATTGTAAAAATGCAGAGAAAATTCCGAAACCTCAGTGAATTTCTGCAAAATTCTGGAACGGATGCAACTGAGGATAATCCCTGTACTTTATCAACAGAAGGACTTCATCTCAGTGGAGAGGGCATTTTAATCAGACTACGACCTGTACTAATATGTTTAGAAAAGTATATTCAATCTTTGTATAATACAGCGCGAGTATCCCCAGGTCTTTATGTATTTCAGTACAAAGCCTTAAATACAAGCCAGCACAATTTCGCGAGCAAAAATTTACATTTTTAAAAAATTCACCGAAGAGACCGGACATTTCAAGGAGAAAATTGCAACTTTTGGCGGCTCTCATGCTTCCTTCTAATAGACCTTCTCTTTTCGAGCGCTCCTCAGCTCCAGTTGATCCAATAGCTCCAAACGTTCTCAGGTTGTTTCCGGTTTCCGACAGGCCTTTCTGATGGCAATGGCGCTACCTTCCCCCAAACTTTATATGCCAGATTGAGTAGTGAAACACATTTACTGTTCACTTCAAATTTCTCCAGTACTTTTAAGGAAGTAGAAAATCGACTGAACCAAACTTGCCGCAGAAGTCTTATCAAGAACTAATAAATTAACTTATGTCGCTGTGACAGAATCCATTGGAGGCTCTCACCGCTCTCATCATATCTGGTTTCGTGCGTGAGGTCCGGAAAGGTCAAATGATCTTACTAAATCCAACACGAAATCTTGAAAATATATTAGAACTTCGTTTTTATTCAAGTCTCACTCTGGCGATGAGTGAGGAGTGGAGTGGAGCGGAAATCTGTACTAAAGTTAGTTTAATCCACACCTGTATATTTTCAAGTGCGATACCTCCCAGTACTAGTACCAATTACGTCATACTTATATTTGGAAAACTTAAATAAGACCAAGTACGATTACTTTCCAAAGTACTCTATTCCAAGTAAAATTACTGAATGCTGCAAAGCTTTCTAATACTTTCTGAAGTACTTTGCCAAGTACAAGTTTTCTCCACATCTTTGGGCCGCGTATTAAAATTAATGCGTACCAATTTTAAATTCGTTGCAATTTCATCTAAATAAAATTTTTGTAAGTGTATCCTCGACAATGACAATATTGACTGACAGCGTTCATGTAAAACTATAGTAAGCCTGTCAGGAATATGGGACAGAAAAATTCTTTTGAATACTCCATCTCTTCACTCGCCAATCTTACCGAACTTATGGCAAAAATTAACCTTAATAAGGGAATGTTGTACATTTTCTAAGGATTTTCAAGTTATCCACTCGGCCATAGTCATCCTCCCAAAGAGAAAGATCACTGATTAGTACCGTTCTACTTACGGTGATGAACGGGGAGCGAGTGCTGATGAAGCCGACAGCTGGGAGTGATGATTGATTGATTCCAAACTCAACTTCGGGGAATAGATCGAATGTCCAATGGATAATGCGAAAAGATAGGACCTTAAGCAGGATTATGGCCAATACCAATGACCCAAAATCGGGCAAGTGACGTCAGCTCAGGAAGGAAAGGTTCCACACGATAGGCAGGTGGCAAGGGGATATGAAAGAGCGATGATATGGGATGATGGACTTACAAATTGCTGCTACTAGTTGAAAAGTGGATTGGCAGGGAACACGGCAATATGTTAATATGCAGTACTTAAGCGAGTACTTGTCTTTCCGGTATACGGCACTACCTCCATAGGGTTGGCAAAGTTCCTCACTGGGATACCTTGCCCGTATTGTGAAAATGGAAGGGACGACGCCGAGTATGCACTATTTGCCAGCAGCCGATGGGCGAACGGGAGAGCATGAGTGGTGACGGAGCTGGGTCGGTTATGCTCGAGAGCTAGAGCCACTGCGAACTAGTAGACTAGTGGCCAGGTTCATGAAGGATACTCTCCGTACAAAGAACCTAGAGGCCTCCAGAAGAGCTCCAGCATCGAGCAACTAAAACAAGAGATTGAATTCGAAACACACATTCAACAGTAGGACCAATTTACAGTATTGAATTATTGACAGATGGATGAAGTTTAATTCAAAATTATTATTACTATATGCCAGTTTCAATATCACGCTCGGATATTAAACACTTTTTATCTCTATAGGAGCGTAATATTTTAGTTTTGATGAAACTGGAACTTGTCCACTCGACTATCATTGGCATACCATTTATACCTTTATCTGAAGAAACAATTGAATATTTTTAATGCGCTGTAAAGAAGAATTGAATAACCAAATTTCGCTTTCCAAAATGAATAAGACCTACATATGTTTCTTTTTTTGCGAAATTTTCAAAATTACAACCAAAACAATGCATGCTTTTATTTAGAATTGAATACTGTGTCAAACTTGTATGAAAAAGACGCATTAACCCACACAAAAATGTTAAAATTTTTGAAAAATTTCACCACCAATCAGTTGATAAACTTTAGTCACATATTATGAAAAAATTAATTTCCCGAATAAATATAACCAAACTCACCTGCCCAACTCCTTAATCTTGGCAAGTAATCATTCCAGAACGCACATGCTGTGGCCTGTGGACCGCGCCCCAATTTTTCTGCTTTCTTATTTTCTTCCCCTTCAGCGTTAAAAATGTAATAAATTGGATTCTCTTTTGTATATAAAGGCCAATGATCTCCATTTATTGAAGGTGTTCTGAAAAGACAAAAAACAACAATAAGTGTATCAAATGGAAAGAAAATTAGATTTTTGAAAATG
>QYTT01079263.1:7404-24265 GCA_006980735.1 Dasypogon diadema | reverse complement strand
AAGTTGTATGTATGTATACATCACTTTCCTTCTCGGTGAAATAAGGAAATTTTGGTGGTCAACTTGATCATCGTCAGTATGGCGATTGACTTGCCTGACACAGGCAACCCAGATCATTAAATTTTTCAAGTGCAGTTTCCGAAGTTTCTTAATACCTTCATCCAACATGAATTGCAAATGATAATTTTCTGATAACTTTCTTATCAAATTCCTTCTGAAGTTATTTATATGCAAAAAATTCGTTGACTGCACAACGTAATGGAATCAACCACATGAGGTGATGGTCTAGTCTGCTTCACGGACAATAATTTTGGCAAGTAGGAAGTGGTTAGCCTTAATTTTTATAACATAAATTTCGGTGTACCGCAAGGTTCTGTATTGTTTTCCACTCTTTTCCGACTATTAATTATTGACTTCTTATATCCTTTTTTTTCAATCCAATTCACGGTTTTGCTGACGACAGCATCCTTGATTTCATTGCAAAACTTTTCGCCTAAGGCACAGCAAATCGCGTCCATTTTAACATACACAAAATCTGGAGCTGTCGAACCACTGCTCTTTGTTAACGGGGCAGGCAATCCAAACACTTCTAAATTTAACATCCTAGGGCTTCAATGTTCAAATATCCAAAAATCTTCGGTGGTCAGATTTCATCTTTGTCATGCAGGGAAGGTCATGAAAGGACTGGGCTTTCTGTAGCGATGCAAGAAATACTTTACCCCATTTGTCCTAGTGCTCACTTGCAAATCTCATATCAGATCTAGATTTGCATATAATTCACGTGATTAGACAGAGATATGACGAACTGAATTGTTCTCGTGGGATGAAGACCAAAAGCAGGCTACGAGGTGACAACTTCTGAAATCAAATCTCTGGAGTCCAGATGCAATGTCACATGCCTTAACGCTCTTTTATGACTACTTTAATGGATATTGCTCCAGCGGAATCTTTGATCTGCCAACTTGTGGATTAATCCCTGCGCGTGACACCCACGCATGGAACCGTCCTTACGCTTTCGCTCTCGAGAAAGATCTCGCAAAATAGTGAAGTTTCGAGTATCCTTCTTAAGCCAAACTATACGACTACGGACTATACATCTATTTTCTCCTTAGAATTTGTAACCGACACTTTAACTCGACACCCTAATTCCTTTCTCCCCCTTCCTAATTTCCTTCCGGAAAGACTGCGATGTCATCATAAGGTATGCGCTAAACTTTGGCCACACCATAAAAAGGGCTGGTAAAAGGAACGAGAACAGGCATTTGGCGAAAAATAACCTATGCCGGTGACCAAGAGGGCAAAGGCGCAGGTTTGTAGATGTTCTCCTCTGTGGATGTGGGTTCGAATTCTGCAAAGGGTGCGGTGATTTATCTGGCTACCAGTGATTGAGGCAATTCTACTGAAAGAAAGACTGGACAGATTGACAAATTTAAAAAAGCTGAACCATTGGCGAATCTGAAAGTTCCAGCACTGCATACAGCTCTATAAAATAGGCAAAAAATTTTTGGCTAACAAACAGATATAAGAAATTTTGACAAATAATTGGCAAAATATATATGAAAATTTTCCTAGAGGGCTCATCAGGAAATAGATCTAATGAAATTTTTGTGTGACTCTAGCAGACATCAAGTGGACTTGATTGCCAGGAAGTGCTAACTGGCGATGTATATGGCCCGAAATCAGAAAAGTTATGGACTTGATACTGAGGAGTATGTTTGTAGGGTAATGTTTCGTAGTTTCTGCGAATACCTATCATTGTAGGCTGTACAGTACTGAACTGGAGTTAAAGGGTATAGACTTCGCTGTCGCAAAAAGCTGCATATGGTCTCCATTCGATTGGACTGAGGAACTTGAGTAAATCAATTTTAGATTTGCAATATCTTGCACACAGAGTACCACAGGGGTCAATACTTTTACCACATTTATTTTGTTTTTATAAAAATTATTTCCCAAGGTTGTGACCAATTCATTCACAGATATATATGCTGATGATATACAAAGCTGTCCGTCCAATTGGTCTGATGGATAATTGCGTTTGCCGTCTCAATAATGATATTAAACTTATTCCTGAGATTTGCTTCGCCAAACCTATTTAGTTCTCAGCTCAAGTAAATCTTTTTCTCTAGATGTTTGTAAGAATGGTATTGATATAAATCTTCTTTCAACTATTGTATTAGGAAATACTACCGCATCGGTTAAAATTTGGAAATAAAATTTGAATCGAAGTTTATGTTTTAGCAGCACAAATGCTGTGTTAGGGAAGATATATTGAGGTCGTAGGTTTTCTTGTCATTTGGTATGAGAGAACAATCTTTTATTATATAGAATTTTAATTACTATGGTCCAATATTCCCTTACAACGATGCAGTTGGACGGCGCAAAGTGTACAATGTAAATAAATGCAATTTAAAATTGTTGGCACTAACAAATTTTCGTGCAGACCGACTGCTTCTTTTCCTTTTCACCAAAAGTTTTTCTTCCTTTTACCAATAACCAAGTCTCAAGCATCAACAGTTCTCCAAACTAAAATCTGTGCTGCAATTGAAGTCTGTCCTAAATGGTTATCCTAGAATTCTTCGACATTCTTTTCCTCAAATTTCTCCCACATTCTCACATTCTATCCAATAAAGGTCATCGTTCGCACTTCCACCGACTAACCCCCATATAAACGCAAAAATATCGTATTACATTGCACTAGCCGATCAAAAACATTCTCGTTCACATTTTTTTCAGTATTTCACACACTTTTAGAGATGTATTGAATTGAAGCATTTGCCAAATACTCTCCTGGTGCATTCTAGATATCAACAACTATCCAAACGCAGCAACACCCTCTACATGAGATTAGTTCACTTTTATGAGTACAATTTTGTTGTAAATATGCGTCCCATGGGATGGCTCTCCTCATCCCTTAAATTGTGTCAAATGTGTTGACAGAGAACTTCACATTTTTACCAGAAAGAACTTGTAATAGGTGTCAAGTAGTAATTAGAGTTGATGTCAAGTACCGTCCCATTCATTTATCACATGTGGCTTAAAAGAGAAAAACGTACCCCAACACAATATTAAGCAGCATTTACGCCCTCCAAATGAAGGGCTTGAGAGCACAAGAACACTGCACCATCAGTCTCTAGTTTCATTTGAAATTTATTTTCATCCGGTGAATCCTTCAACGTTTTCCAAACATGTGGAATTTTTCGGAACAATGGCAGTGGAAAAAAATTCCCACATATATATATAATTTTATCTGTTGAAATTCATCAAGGAAAATAAAACTATTTTTTTTTTGTTAAATTAAAAGGCAAACGACGTGGGTAATTAGCGATGGAATTGAAAACATTCCGCCCCGACTGTTAGTAATTAAAAGTAATTGCAGCGAGAACTCGGAAAAGAATTCAATTTTTCCTGGTGCAATTGAAAAATTTACTCTGGTTATTAGGTTTGCTTGACGAGCGCAAAAGGATACGATCAGAGGGAAATATCTGAGAGTTCTCTTGAAGTCCTGACAATGTTGTTATACGAAGACTTCATCTAAGAATCCCCTTTGAGGAATTTCTGGTTGCAGTGAAAATTGACTGAAAAATTAATTTTCTCCGTTCCGAGGAAATTATAAAGGAAACTTTCTAGCAATAAAATGACAATTTATTTCCTTGCGCTTCAATGCTTCCCGGCACATTTAAAGTGTAAATATAATTGGGGGAAAGGGCGTGTTTGTCCTTTGAACAACACTTTTTAGATGATTGTTTTTATCGTATTTTTTCTGAGAAAATGTCTCCTTTTTTTAGCAGCAAGCAAATAATGATTCTTTGAACCTCTTTTTTTAGAGAAACAAGAGATAAAGGAAATGGATTACACTTTCAGGCTGTTTTCTAAGGAGCGACATTTTAACGTGAGAGTCGCGTGTCAATTCCCATGTGGCAACAGATTCAAAAAGTTTTGCTTCGTCTTAAATTTTCAAGGAAATTTATCATACTCGGCGGTGTATTGAAGCTGTGTATGCCAAGTCGTTTCACTCATCCAGAAGCATTCACCTATAGTTGTGCATGACTGATGTAGAATTATGTACTACCGCAAAATCGGATATAAAAAAAAACAGCTATGTAACTATCTCCAGAAAAAAATATATTGAAAATATTACCTACTATATTGATTTTCACTTTACAATGAGTGTGAATTTACATCTTATTTTCTCGTATTAAACACTTGGACTCAGAAATGGTGCCAAGATATAAACAGGCGCCGAAACACTGATTAGGAACCTTAAGCATAAGAATGGCGGTACGTTGAGATCATTAATTATTAAAGAAATAATCCCTTTGAAAACTTCCCATTTTGGAGTATTGGAAAAGAAGGAAAAACGTTCATTTTACGGTTCCAAAAACTAGGAATTTTGGATAAGAGGGAAAGGATAGAGAAACAAGAGCAATAGATGGCTTACTGTGGCTGGTACAGAAGGATTAAAGATTCAATTCTCCCCTTTGAATCTTACAAAATTTGTATAAAAAATAAATAAATATTCGTTGTGTGTTATATCCTGTAGAAATGAAGGAGCGATCGAGAAAGTGATATGTGATGAAATAACTCAAATCGAATTGGTGTGGTAACCTTGCAGCGAAATCAACCCAAATGTCTCAATACTTTCTGATGTAGAAGTTAGATGCGCAGGTCCTCCAGCAAAGGATCTTCAATAATCCAACCACGAAATAGTACATATTCATATTTGAAAAGATTCCAACGAATTCCCCTGAGTTTCGGTCAATTTCAATTCTTCCATTCTTATCCAAAATTATTGAGAAAGTTATGTCGAAATAGGTAATACGATATCAAATGACCTTAACCATGATAATCACTCGGATTTTAAACCTCGCCATAGCCCTAAAACTGCTTTACTAAAAGTAGTTAACAATAACCAACAGGCAATGGATTCTGATATGTTTGCTACCATTGTATAACTTGAGTTTTCAAAAGTATTTGATTGTAGTAACCATGAAATCTTTTGCAGAAAACTAGGAAAATTTAGGTTCAGTCGTCATACGGTGCGATTAATTTTCCATTATCTCAGTGGTTGGTTATCAGGCCCTGTTTTACCTGGCAGTAGACTTTTTTCTTTCTGGGGTACCACAAGGATCCATCTTGAAGTCTTTATTCTTCATTATAGTTGATAATGACACTTTCTTTTCGCTGATACGGTCCGAAAGTTAAGAGTAAATTTTAAAAGAACGCTTGCATAGAATGACCACGTTAATGTTAATATGGGGAGCCAGAAGGGTTCACCTATAAAAAAAGTTCTTCAGACAATCTCCCTCGCAAAAAGCTTGGCCTGTTACCTTTCGGATTTAATTTTTAGGTGATAGAGTCCTAGCATCTATTCTTAGCAATTTAGCTAATTTAAAAACTTTTTCTGAACATTTTGTTCGTGCTATATAATACATATGTTTTTTTGCTGTGGGTATAATGTGCTATCCCATCCGAAAGGTATTTTTTTAAATGGGCATTCGGCACGTTTTTTTTTAAGGTATTCTCTAAGCTCAGAAGACAATGCTATGAAGCACACAACATAGCTTAGGCGGAGGGAAGAGGACATTGAGAAATTTTAACCTCACAAATGTTGTAAGTAAGCCACAATATTTGGCTTAAAATTTTTTTATTTACTTTTTTCGGAAAAAATTTCATTCTCTGGTTTTGAGTAAACGGTTCCTGCTGTAATCTGGAAATTCGGCTGTCTATATGGGTGTTATTGATAATGTTTTGCATTTTTCTTCTGGTTTTTGTGCAGATGTTCAGTAGCTAATAGCAAAAGCGATTTCTTAATGCTGCTGCTGATGAAGAGTTAAGAGATCGGTTTGCCTTCAAACCAAAAACATCTGGTGCCTTGAATTATTTTGTAAATTCCAGCTTTGATTCGGTGAAGCAAGTGTTTTTAATTCGTCGTTTAATTGTTTTTGCTTTTTTATTTATTTTTACTTTTTTTGTCAGGTACTTTCACACGGTTTCAGTTGAACCTTAACTGCTGCCGAGCATCTCAGTAGCTTCAGGTGCTCAATAGATAAGTAATTTCAATCGAAAATTCGGACAGAGCCTATGTCTACGCTTGCCACACAAAGCATCTTTCATGGTGTTTTATTGCAAATGTACGCAACCATGCATTTATGAACCGGCCTTTTCCTTTAAGGTTTTTTTAGTACAAATTGTGAGAAAATAGTAGGCCTAGTTGTTTGGCACAAAACGTCTATCACAGCGTTCAACACAGAAGCTTGCAAGTAAAGTAACTCAAACAGAAGATCCCTTTTGTTAAGATATAGTGAATTTCCAGCTTTAGATCAATTGGAGAACTGGGTAGATATTGAAAATTCTTCGATATCTAAAGCAAAATCGGTGCAGAACCATTAAAGGGACCGAGAAGAAACTTGGATAATAAGATGCCACTTGCATAGACTCAAAGATCATCACAATGTTACTAAGATAAAAAATGCTATAAGTGAGAAAAATCACTATATGGTAAAAATCATCTGCTTCAAAATTAAAGAAATTTCCGAGTTCAGAGCAAAGTTTGCACGTAAAAGTGAACCTGAAATGAAAGATGTAAATATGATGGAGCCCAATGCTTTTTTAGGTCTTTTATTTTATTCTGCCATCTTAAAAACAAACTACACTTTTACTACAGATAATACGGATCGTAAAATATTCAGATGGTACATGTTAGAGACCAAATGGCTTGTTCTGCTATTGTGTCTGCGATTTAACTATTCAGGTGATCGTGCGTCAGAGTGGACGAGATGCTATTGAAGTTTCGTGCGCGAAGCCTGAGATCATATACCCAGGCAAAAGAAATCAATAAAATAGAGACCGATAATATCGATTTCATGTGATGTTAAAACTTATTATTTTTATAATTAATAAAGGCTATGATAGTATTGGATCGTCAATAGAAGAAAAAAAATTTCTAGTCCCCAGTCAGCGCCTAACGCAGTTTATTCAACAAAGCAACGAATTTCTGCCACAAAAATTCAAGAAGTTGGTTCTATCTTATTTGGTATTATAAACCAGAAAATTGCGTTCTCTCGTGTCTCAACGCAGAACGGAACCTGGAACGGAAAACTCCGAAATAATACATTATTGTAATGGTTTATAGTGGTATTTTATTGAGTTTTGCTTTGAGTAAGCGTTCTAGTTAAAGAACTGCTCCCAGAAGAAGCTGTTGCTCTGGAGAATGATTCTGGAAACAGAAGAACCTACAGACTATTTCCATCTAAACCACACTTGTGTGCCTGCAGTTGGCTAATGTGCCTGCAGTAATCTTCTATGTATCAAATAAGGTTCAAAATGCCACACCAGGAGTGCTTCAGAGAAGTTATCTTAGTCCTCTTATTTTTATTCTTTTTATTGACATTGTTGTGCATCTTTTAAAGAATTCCAAAATTTTAATCACTCCTAATGATATGAAGATTTTTTCTTTTATTAGTAGTATCAGAGATAGTGTAACCTAATGCAGGTATAACCTTTTGAACTCAACATATATACGCGATCATGCCGTTTTTATGAGTTACAATCCTTCAAGCTATCCTGATTTTATATAACTCATTCGTCGGACCAATATTTAAGTGCATTTCTTGTTAAAATCCCACAACTATAACTTGATATTTCACAGATTACAGGAAATATAATAAAGAAGTCTTCGAACTACAACTATTACAAACTTTTACAAAATATCTGAAGAGATAAAGATTGCGACACATTGCATATTAAAATAGGCAGAGCAATCAGAAATATTTACACTGCTTGCAGTCCTGTCCATGTAAAGTTAAAGTAAGTTTCCACGCCAATTTTACAATTATTAAAGCTGGCAGGATGTATCAAATATTTACCTTTTAGGCAATGTCAACAGCTGTCATATTTCTCCGCTATCAAAAAGCAATGAGGATCCCTATCTATTCACAACAATTCAGTGGAAAATAAAAATATAAATGAGCAATGAAAAAGATCTTATCAAATAAAAGTTCTGACTTTCTGAAACTGTAACAAAAATCGAAAATCAAATCTCATGGGACATATTAGGTATTGCATACCAAAAAGTATGCTAGTCCATAACACGTAATTACGCTACCATTATTCCTGATCAATCAAACAACACCAATATTGAGAGCATTCAATCAAATTTCCCACAATTACCACCAGGATTAGGCACAACGAAAATGTTTAGCTAATTTGTTTGGTATTCGAAAGCAAACACGACAGTCTATAGTCTAGTCTACTGCATTGTACTGAAAGTATTCTCACCCTCGGAATTCAGCAGGATAATACCTTCACCACACGATATAATTTTAATCGTGCTCAATTAAAATGTAGTTAGGAAAAACGACTATTAAAAGTTACCTGAACTTCAATGGGGGCATACAGTTTTAGTGATTCCATGGAATCCATTCCATTTAATTTCTTAATAGTGTACCATGACACAAAAATGTTATTAATCTATGAAGAGAGCCAAAGTAATGGAAAACATTGTACTAGAAATAACTGGTAGAAGGAGAGGTAGAGCAAAATATCGATGGCCTAAATTCATTCAAGTTCACTAGGCATAGTGGTGGGGGTATCGTGAACAAAACACGACAAGAGTCATCCATCGCCTTCAAATACAATCCAAATTTTAATGAAAAAACGTTTTTTTGGTGTTGTTGTTGTTATTGTTGTGTGAAGTGAGAATAATTTTGTCCAGGCAGCAACAATTTGTCCGGGAAGAGAGAAAGAGAGAGAGGAGGGGACCTCAGCAATCTACTGTATAACGAAAACTGACTAATTATTATTTAATCGATTTTTCCTAATGTTTTTAACCACCGAACCGCCCAGTTTGTGTGTTTTGATTTCCATACTCCAATTCTTGTGGATTTTATGAAAACGAACAAAAATTTTTTTTTGTACTGGGTGAATTGCGATTTTATGTGACTTTGTTAATTTGGCCGGAGTCATTCTGTTCTAGAGTAATAAACTGATGTTTATGGCCTATGTAGTTGTTTCGGAAATATGAAATAAATAGTTAACATAAATTTCAATGTTTTATAGAAATATTCTGTTGCAACAGTTTTTCATTGCCGTTACAAAATAAGAACGTAATTGGCCATAACTGCAGCAGAAATGGATTTAATTGAAAAAAGTACAAAATTCCAGTCGGGCATTTCGAGCTAAAAAAGACCTGGATAATTCCTAACAAATTATATAGGCAAAAAAATATTTCAATACTGGAACTTTTCTCTTTGTTCTCTTTTAGCTGGGCAAGGAAAATGCAAAAGGGATGGTAGGATGCAGGGATTGAGTGCTAATGTACATATACTCCAGTAGCAAAAACAAGTGGTACTCTTATTTCGCATTATTTACTACTTTATTCAAGCAGCTAAATCTTATTCGCTGGATGTAATGGTAATAGCTTCTATATTGTCAGTAATATGTCAAAGGAAACAGCACTCTAAGAGGAAAATACAACATAAATTAGTTCGATGATCCAGAATATCGATACCTGGTATAATCACCAATATACATAAACGCCTTGGTAAAGTATTGGCTTAAATAACCAATTGTTCTCTCAAATGGCGACAGAAGGAGCAGAAGGAAGCTCTAGGCTATGATCCTTACCACGTACCCTGTATCCATTCAAGGCCACATAACAATGCCTTTTAGGAAGGTGTTAATAACTGTATAATGGTGCAATATAATGGGCATAGCGATCAACTAAATTTCTACGTAAAGATTCTGAAAAGGGGAAGGAGATTGGGTAACATGGACAGAACGCCAAACTTGAAGTCCTCTCACCAAAAGTTCCCGAAACGATCGAGGATGTATATTGGAAAACGGATTCCAACACAGGATGTGATACTTTTAATTCTGAGCGCATATAACTCGGAAAAAAGAAAAATGGGGGAAACGAGTGGATAAGTCTTCTCTTTTTTTCTTTTTTAAGAAAGCTAACTGTAAACTTTATTGCAAATACATCGCTATAATATTTGCCAATAAAGTTTAGTTAAGAAAAAGATGGGTAAACTCACCCATTTCTACAGGAAATTAAAAAAATTAATACAGACTGTGTACTTACTAAACATGGTTTGCGTACGACTGTAACACCATATTATAGAAAATACGAGAGTCTTTTAATTGAGTGCTTATTCATTCTTCCACTTCTCATTTTTTTTAGAAATTCTCATAAGTTTAATTTTATTTAATTCATTTGTTCACCTATCTATTTCCGCTTTCGAGTTAACCCGTCTCAAAACCTTACCTATTCTACATTCCTCTCTATGAACTACATATACGAAAAGAAAAAGGTTCATATTAATATGGTCGCCACATTCCATTCGGAAATTCATCATAATTCCAAGATTCCTGACTTTACGAATACTGTTTGTGGAAAATAGACCAAATCGATGCTTTTTATAACCAGCAGCTTGTGATTTTCTAGGATTTAATATCACATTCTTCTGAACTGATCAGTTCAATGTATTATCGATATCTTCTTTTTTTGTCTGTTAATATAATTCCTAAGAAAACCAAATGGGGAAATCTAGATAGATTTGAACATCGTCGACGTGCAAGTGCACAGGACTATTATTAACAAAAGATAACAAATCATTAATAAATAATAATATTGATATTGCCATAATATTGATCCATAGGGCACACCAATAAATATAGGGGACCTAGAGGAGATAGTGTCGTCGACTTTAACCTATTATAAACGACAAGCCAAGAAGTTCGATAAAATTTTGTGCTGAAGAATTGGAATCAAAATAATTCTTCAGTTTGAGAAAAAGCCTCGAATAATCCACGTTATGGAAAGCCTTCTTGAAGTCTAAGGGGACTAAGAACATAACATGATTCCTATCTAAACATATCAGTGGTGATCTTCAAGAGCGTCATCTCAAGATGAAATCTAGATTACTAAGCGCTTAATAAACTCAACAAAAATTAATTATTTGCTTTTTATTACCTTCTTCAAGGCCTTTTCCTGAAAACACAGTAAGATTATTTGCGTACCAACGAACTAGCAAGTCCGTCGCCCAATATTCGGCACAATAATCATTGCGCGAAAGACGTACTCAGGGAGCTGACAAATACACTCGACAACTGCAAGTCCAATAGTCAGGCCACCTACAAGGACTATGCCAAGATTGCCAAGCTCAGACAATAAAAATAAAAGCATGAGAGATTTCTAGACTAGAAAAGATTCTTTTAAAGAATCCGATGTTTCTACTTTCTTCAAAAGGGACATTGGCACCTACACAAAAACTAATAGGGAGACTTTAAAACTGCTAGCTATAGTAATCCGTTTAATTCGGGGAACAGATCTCCGTAGGTTACTTATTGAGAAAATACAATCATATCGTAAGAAACTTTTTAACATACGGTGTCCTAGTCGGGAATAACAAATATCCAGCAGGAAAAACTGTTTCAGGATATAAAGAACTGTCCGTTTTCGATTGACAGGAACCAGTGGCGTACGAAAGAAGGGGGGAGAATTTTCCAAATTGCCAGTCACCACTTCTACTGGAGAACGACAACTTTTTACAACAACTCCACTGACATTTTTAAGTCTGTTAGCAGAGCTCTCCAGATTTTTTCCACGTTGCCAGTCATCACTGCTACTGGAAAACGTTTATTTTTAATATTAAAATGTCTGAAGTCCTACTTTCGAAACACAGAAGAGCAACTTGTCTATGTAACATGTGAACAAGTCCAAGTCGATTAAATTTCAGGCTGGTCACCGCATGGTCCAGTACTATAGCTGTTAACATAATGAAATTTTTGTACAATTTCAACTTGTTTTAAATTTTGCTCTACCCTACCTATATACCTTATTTTTCCTTCCCCTCATGATTCCTTTAATGATTGCAGCCTTGTTTAATAATAGTTCAATTTACTTTTATACTTTTATTATTTTCTTTTTGTGTTTTGTATTTTTTCATTAATAACCCCCTTGCATGATATTAATAACATCATAAACTTTTTAAAACGTGGTGATTCATTGTAAATTTGAGTTCCATTGTCGCCGCCGTTTCAGCGGGTTTTGTATTGACTGTTGCAAATATATTAAATGATTCGGAATCCACGCCCCACGGTAAAACAGATGAGTTACTCATCTACAACTATGACTCATGAAAATGCAAATTAGTGCAACAAAATTCTGTTCAAAATTCCGTCACAACCGATTAAATCTGTACTGATTACCTAGTCATTCAGAGATGCTGATATAGGTATGCCTATTTTAGATGCAGATAATGAAGAAATTTTTGAAAACTTTATCAGCGTGTCTAAAATTTCTTCAATTTATATTGAGAAAATTTTGTCCATTTCCATTGGGACCGATTAATAAGTACTAAATCTTTTACTTTGGATTGCCAATTATTCCATTTAAAGTAAAATTCTTTTAAATAATTCCATAAGAACCATAGTAGCAGCTCACGAACATTCCATATTACACTTTCATTTACACTTCAACAAAATTACATCAACGTAAAAGGAACTATGTAACTACAACGAAATGTTCGGAAAAAGTTTGCACATGTTTCCAGTGACATCTGCATAAAAATTCAAGCCGACAACGATATATTTTGAAGTCTCAATATGGAAAACTGATAACTTATACAAAATATAACTCTATAGATAAATTGCCACTTTCAAACACTTTACGTCGTCCAATAACCCGCCTTCTTGCATGGATAAAATTCAGTGTCTTCACCACATATGTAGTCATATGGTAGTCATGTGTAGCTTCGACAACTTTATGCCAATGGACATATGCGAAAATTCCAATAACTTGCTGGACAAGATGGATTAGTTCTGGATAGAATTGAAGAGGAAATTTTCTCCCATCATCAGATATCTTTCACCGTCTTGAAAGAGTGTTAAGTAGTTTTAGTATTCTGAAAATGCTTTCTAATATATAAAGTTATATCGATCAAAAATTCCATGGATAAATGGAAGGAGATATACGTTAGAAAGCTATTAAGTGGCCTTCTTTATATGAGACGCTGAGGTTTATTAGATGAATTCATCATCTATATGGGATCAAATATTGATGTGTACAAAATTCTAATTTATTTTCGTATATTTAACGGCAAGAAAGTGAAGTAATGTTACCACATTTTGTATCGAATTATGAAACAAACGTATTAAAATCATGACACAACAAGTATTGATATTTAGATTTGGATTTGAATTAGTACCAATTTGACTTCTATGCACCCACTATAGAGCACCCGGGGGTGAGTTAGAGGGCAAGCCCACAGAAGATCATGCTTATTGTAGAAGGTCTCTATAAGAGTGTTCTACCAGTCGATGATAAATTATTCAAATAGGAGAAGGGCATAGAATATACTCACCACAGGTCTTTACTTTTGGAAGCATGTGACTAAAAGAATTGATCTGCTGGAGACATGCCGAGATATTCAAAACAGTGTTCAAGCGGAATTTCGTGATTGCAATATCAAACTAAAGGTCTACTAAGGGAAGAATACTATAGAGGTAAACAGCAATATTTACAGCTTCCATTCCAACAAAAAAGCTATGGAAGTGATGGAAAAATTTTTAAAGCCCCTTGATAGTGGTTGCTTTAATATATAATGACCAACAGTAAGAAAAGGGAATAAATGCCAATCTGGAGCACTAGCGCGTTTCAGGATTTTGGGTCTGTTACCGAATCTTCTGCAGCCCCCTATTCCCCCACCGATTTATACATAATTTTTTTCTGTATAGTCAAAAAGGAGCAGAGTAATTAAAAATATCTATAAAAGACACTTTCTGTATTGATCGATTTTATTAAATTACTTCATCAGTGTTTCTTGTAATCAAAGACGAATATCTCCAACTTCCTTAATAATGGACACATACCAATTAAGCCAACCTTAACGTGGATATCAAAAACAAAAAAACAAACTTTTGTTTTTACAAACTTCTTTAAAATTACTTCTCACAGAGAAAATGTGCTCCCCATTAATTGATCAATAGGTTTTTTCTTTCTTTGTCGTAAAATTAAATATTAAACAATAACAACATGTGAGTATGGCTACTATCAAAATAATAGCACACCGTAGCTGTAACCAAACTGGCAGCATTGGTTAAATATTGGTTTGTTCACCTGATATTAACCTCGGAGGGCGGAAGTATGTAATTTGGTTACAGGAATTACTCCCTAATAATACACTGATGAGGTAATATTAGTAAAACACTTCAATTAAAGTCATATATGAAATGGAATACGTCATTAATGTAGCCACTTCATCTGATGTAATTTCGTTTTGGTATTTGGTAATTAGATCGAATCCTTAAGTTATCCAGATTAGTGTAAATGACAATAACAATTTAGAAAGCGTATCTTCTGTCTTCTGTTTTCCCTTAGAGTATAAGCTGAAGTTATTCAGCAAAGTGTGAATGGACACCTTCATTGGATTCCCTAGTAAGTAATAGGACATACCTTGAGCTTAGACTGCATCTTTAAAAAAGTTTAATTTCCTTTGAACTCGACTTTAAAAAATTCTGTCGCCTGTAGCTTGGATTGTAAGCCAAAGACAAAAGGTTGTTAGAAAATAGCAAAAAAAAAAGACTGAAACATAGTACACAGCCCTGTGACAACCCACAATGAGAATGACAAGAATGGCATCGCCAAAATACAGATAAGAACAGAAGGCTAATTACTAAAAGTTTGGCTGAAAAGGCAGAGTGAAAGACTCATTCAAAAATTTACGATATATCTAGTGTAATCAGTACAGAGCAGCCAAAACTACGTAGGCTATTATAAAAGCCATATTGAGACTCGTGTATCAGGTTGTTTATTTCGTCATATTTATTTCGTTGGGATTTAATGAGTATTTCGAAAACCCTCGAAAGAATCAAAATGATTGGTGATTATAATTAGAAGAACTGCACGCTTCGTTACAGAAATTAATTAAATATAGGTGAGTTTTCCTGACGATGTTAAAGTATTTCTGAAGTAGAATGAGTTGCACCTCTTAAGAAATGCGGAAATGAGATCGTCTTTGATTGATATTACATAACCATTTGTCGACATCTTGAGGTATTGTAGATAACAGCCAAGTGATATCAACCAAATTCCATGTGGAATTTGGTTGATGTTACATGAAGGAATCATTTACCGACAGCTAAACTGTAGACAGACATAAGTGTAAAATTTCATTTTCCTAAAAAAAAATGTTTGCTTCTAACGAGACGTCTGACTTACTTTGTATTTCTGTGCTTGTGATTTTTCTCCACAACAGAATATCCTATGGATATTCGTCGTCGAAAATGCAAAATTTCCAAAAATAATAAACGTGATTTAATCGGTCCAAGAATTATTATAGCCACAGATAGGTAAACTCATGTGGTTCTTGCTCTTCATGTTGTAACTGGACTTACTGATTAACGTTGATTGCGACCTTCACAATTATTCTAAGACCCAGTAGCTTTCAGTGATCAGTCTATTGCCAGTAGAAAAACTTCAGCTATTCATAGGCGCCAGTAGGCCCCGAACCCTCACGAAAATGAAATATCGGATTATTCACTGTGCCACTCTCGCATGAACATTACATCTTTTTACTAAGGTCCATGCATCAAAGCAATATGTAGTGATTGCGTACTGAAGATAGAACCGATGGTAGCCTCAGAGGGACTTAAATTGATTTCTCAACATTTTGTCGACAGATTCCGATTTTTTGGGATTACGAGACAGGGCAAATTACACGTGTTCCAAGTACGTCTACAGTATGGCTTTGTGGTTTCAATTATTCTGCAGCGATTCTAACCACTCAGCAAGTGGGTATGGCTCTCTTTTAGAAGAGATAAAGTAAGGCAGTTGGTGAATGGTTAAGGACTGGCTTGTAATACTAGATCCACTCGTAGCGTCAAAAGCCTAACCTACCACTTTGATTTGAAATTTCCTGATCTTAAGATCACACTCTGAGGCAGTCAACATGTGTGACAAGCATGGGTTGCAGGTCCCAACATTTCAGTAATGGACTCGTGAAGTAGAGATGAGCTCACATACACCCAAAAGCATCCTTTTATAGTTCCAACTTAATGAAACCAATAGGTAGGAGGACCGTTGGTGGTGAGACTTTATTTCTGGTGAAGAAACAAACTTCCATTTTTACAGGATTAAGAGCTAGACCGAAATCGTTTGCCCAACTAACGACCGGCCTGAAGAAATGCACATATTTTTCCTGGTATAGCCCAATACTTAAGGGGATATTCAGCCCTGATGTGTTTCTTTATCTAATCTTTCTACCATTTCTCCTATAGTTTAACTATAACACCCTTTATTGCTCTTCTTTAGTCAACTAATGTTCCTAGGCCTAATAAATTGATACGAACATTTTCAGGCGTTCTTGATAAGAGTACACGGTTAGAAATCTTGGTGTAAATTTTATAAATTTTCATATCTATATAGGTCCATTCAAAAATTCTTATTGCTTATATACATATCAATCTTATAAAATTTTATTCCACAAATAGTATAAGAGCTATATCGAAATGGTATGTAAGGATTTATATCACTTCATGATGTTTTGGATACGACAGATTTATTAAACATATTTATATGTACAGGGTATAGGTTTTATATTGTTTTTGCATAAAACGTAAATATCATATAGAATTTATACGTCCTTCTTATTATTTTTATCTTAACTCCTATGGAAATCATACTAACCATTTATACACTGAATACGAATTTCTTTTCCTATAAGAATCAGTAAAAAATCATATACGTATTTTCTATACTCCGCAATGTATCGGGACTCATACCAAATATAGAATAAATAATTTTGTAAATTCTTTGGGATAAATAATTTTATCTTTTATACCAAAATTTCTAACCGTGTAG
>QYTT01079262.1:7845-20170 GCA_006980735.1 Dasypogon diadema | reverse complement strand
ACAAAAAATGTTGACACTTACCTCTCGTCTTGGTGGATGACCATTAGCTAACAGTAAATCACAATTACTATTTCCATAAGTATTAAAACTAGTTAAAGTGTTACCAGCACCACAATTACTAATATTATTGCTATTATTGTTATTACACAAATTATTTATTAACAAATTATTATTTAGACTTCTCGTGTTATTACTTAAACTGTTATAGTTGCACAACTGATTACTCGTCGGCGTTGTCTGATGTGACTTAAAATTTGCATTATAACTGGTCACAGAAACGTTACTACTGCCACTATTACAACTTACACTGGCCGCACCGCAACTAACATTTGGCAATGCTGTATGTGGTAATGGATGTAAATTTTGTGCGACAATACCAGTCACTGTAGTCGCTGCAGCATTGCCAGCCGTAATTACTTTACCCGGTTGTATTACACTAGTATCACTACTACTATTTATTGAACTGTGATGAGGAGCACTACTATTGCTAATTTGAGTTTGACAAATGCTACTTATCGCACTTTTGGCATCTACATTTGATTTATCTGGACGTTTCACACTAACACCACTACTACCATTAGTTTTGTTGTCAGCCGATTGACAACTACTCGATGTTAGAGATATCGCCGACGACAGTGACGATGACGATACAACGGCTGATGTTGCTTGAAAACTTCCCACTGCTGATTTGCTTGTTACGTGATTAGATGGCGCCAATGTTGTTTGGGCTTGTTGTCCACTAACAGATGTCCCTAGTATTGTTGCGCTACTTATAGGAGTATTGTTGTTACTGTTGATGTTGTTATTCTGTCCGGACAGCAATGAGTTCGTTTGGGCAATTTGTGACGACACCGCTGCTGATGAGGATGACGTTACAGTTGTTGCTGAGGCGGTTGCTGTTGTTAACGTTGATGTACCTGGTGTTATATGGTTGCTGGTTAATGATGTTACGTAAATAGGGGAAGCCTCTTTTAGGAAACTCAAGTCGTGGGTTGTTGTTGGGCCTCCTTTCGTATGATTTTGTTGGTTTAACTGAAAAAAAAGGAACAACAACAGTTTATTAGCCAATAATCCCCACATTTTCACAACAATCAATCATGACAATGCAAGAAATGAGGACCGACAAGAACATTAATCGAACATTGGAGACACATGTCCCCAAAATTGATTGCAACAAAACATCTGTTGACAAATTTATTTTTCATAAAATAAGTTTCAGCTGAACGGAGCATCCAATAATGTCTTAAATTGGACTATCTCCACGGCAAAAACACAAGGCCTCGTTCGTATTAGAAATTGCAATCAATAAAAACATCTGCTGCCGAAACACCCAAAACGGTGTCATAATGGCTCATATGAGAGAAAGTTTTTGTATTTCCCCCGACTTTATAGACCCGGTTTAGCAGTAGCAATGCCCAAAGTTGGTTGTCTTTTGCAAAACATACCAAAAGTGGTCCAAATCCAAGAAATAATAAAATGACAACAAAACTTTGTCACCGCAAAACAGAAATTGAGTGCAAAAAACGCCTCAAATGTCTGTCATTGTCATTAGCATGCTGCACGAATCAAGATGCTGGCAAATGTCTGAGGAATGTCTTCATGTGTAGCAGTACTCTGTCTTTCAGTATCCATCAAGAAAAGCCACTTAACCGAGATTTGAGATGATGCTGGAGGAGGAAGGCGACACTCCAACAGGGTAAGGCTTGCTCCATCTCCTGTAAATTAGGTAATTTTTGATACTTTGAACGTGTGCTTAAGAGTATGGCGCAATCGTTGAGTTGGCTTTTGTACTATGGCACAAGTGCTCTTGATTGCATGATTTCATCATAAATTAATAAATTAAAACCACTCCTTTATGGGCTTGCACTTCTCCTGTGTCACATGTGGAATAACAGAGATGAGTATCATGTCGAAACTGATGTCCTCCATGATTCTGTGAGTAGATTTTGTGAAAGCGATACAATGCAGTAATGGAAGATGAATTATGTATCTTTGGGAAAAACACTGACAAATGACTATGAAACGTTCACTGTGGATTTACAAAATTCAAGACAGATGAATACAACTATCTGTTGTATTTATAAAGTGGGTTCGCCCCCTTAGCAAAAACCAGTAATAATCACCCATCGTTTTAGGATCCCATCTACTTTAGTACAGCTGTTGCCTTATGCGAATATCTTCGTGGAAATTCTCCACTTATTTCGATTCTAGTTTCTTGAAAATTACTCTATTAGAAAGCAACTGCTAGTTCTTTGTCATTAAATTTTTCCTTAAAAATGCCTACCATTCGAAAGTCTAAAGGACTCGATTCCAGACCATTGCTCGTGACAAGTCCATAAAATTCGGCACAAATAAAGATTGTCAAACGAGCGTTCCAGTACACATGTTGGGCCAAGAGATCTTGAGACCTTCAAAAAAAGACCATTCTACCAGATATGCTCAAAAAGAACAATAGCGGAGCGACCGCATGTGTAGCAGCTACAAAATGAATGTTATATTAACCTTGTGCCATTCTGTTGTGAATCTTGTACCATACTACGCAAACATCTGGTGATCTTCTATGTTGACGACTTTCGCAATGTATCCAAAAAACGAGGAAGAATTTCAGTTATTCCTATCTTAACTGCTTCGGTTAATAGAAGACGTCGTTTATGGAACTCTCCACCAACTGTCCTTTTCCGTGGATTTCACACTATAAATACACATATTGCTTTGATTAAATCGGTTATAGTGCTTCTATTCACATATGGGTGTGATGTTTTCTATAAACCAGACTCCATCTCTTTAGGCGGACTCAACTTCGCAGTTAGATATGCTTCTACTACTACTTCAAACACTTAGAATTAATAGCAGAATGCCTCAAGGTTCCATGATTTCGCCAGCTTCAGTTTTAGTAGAATATCGTTTTTCTAACGACAGTAAGCTAGTCATTAAAAGCCAGTGGTAACCATTGGTTCGAATTCCGCCTTTAACACATTCACTGCTAGACTGATTCACTGAGAGTAACTCTCTCATTTACGTTTAAATTGCTCGTAATGTTCTCAAGTAAGAGAAAACGACACGCGTGGCAGGAAACATGTTGATCGGCAATAGCGTAAAATCCACATTTAGGATATTAATTCTAAGTGAAACTGGTATTGAACATTTATAACAAAACAAAAAAAAAGGTTCACTCGGAATTCAAGCTTAAAACCAGGAAGATTAAAAATGGAAAAAAAAATAATTTAATCACCTCAGATACCATAAATTCCCAGCCAAGGACGTATAGCAAAACGTTCAAAATTTAAAAGCAGCACAATTACAAGCTCTGTACATAATTAACTCAACATACTTCGTTAAGATGTAAAAAAAAATTAGCACCATTTAAACTCATAACGAAGGTACCTACTCCATCAATCTCATCATGAATATCTCACCGGAAATATGGGCGACGTGGGGACGAGGTAAAATCTCATCATCTAACGAAATTCACTTCTTCCTCTCGTTGAAAACGAAATAATAAAATCATTGCCGTGTGACTGTGTAATTTTATTTATTTTTTTGTTTTTTTGTTATGGCTTTTGTAGTCTTTAGCATGGTACTGCAGAGTAAATAGATAACTTCCACCGACGCGTCGGCACACCTTGATTATTTTTTTTTTCGAAGCACCAAGTTGTGTCAGTTAGCAAACATCCCATGCGCAATTGACGTGCCTCGAATAAAGTCAATCCACCTGGAGAAGACTTGTGTTCGTGACTTGAGAATTTATTTAGCAGGGAGGAAGATGTATTCGGTCAGAGATGTCCACCGGACAATTGTGCGATAAACTCTGAAAACTGGGGAAAAGATCGCCCAGAAAAAGTTTATGGAGACCATTAAATTCAGTGCGACACTACGATGATGGATGGCCAGTTGCTTGCTAGAGAAAAGTCACCTCCAGGTTTCAATGACAACTATTTGAGATGGACAGCACCGGAGTGCTTCACTTTCACTTAAAAATTTTAGTGGATCGACGGGTGACAGTGAAAGATCGCCTCGTCGTGAAGAATACCTGCAGAAACAATAGCTGATGGGGATGCGATTTGATCATATGAGTGCTTTAACGTCCACTTTTCGTGTGAAAGAAAATGGTTTCGTTTTGATTACTCTGGGCTCATGGCTATATCAACGGAGTGGGTACTTTCACTTCAAGTGATTTTTAAAAGCGGTTGACGAATGTATGTTGAGTTTTTGTGTGGTTATCTGCAAGACAGGAAAATGCGGAATTCATGGAATTTTGTTGTAGTCATCCTTGAGACTACTCGAGGTATGTGGAAAAAGTAACTAGTTTTGAAGTCTACTAAGAAATGTTTATAGATTTAAAGAATCCAAAACATTGAGGCTGGAAACTTTGCGAAGACCTGGCGTGCAAAAGGCACTATGTCATGAAAATCTGCACAATCTGCGCAGATAGACAGATATTGCGGAAACAGAAGAACAGAAGAATTGTTAAGCTGAAATTATTTTAATGGTAATTCTTGCATTATAGATTGCTATTGAAAGAAAAATAGGACAGAACTTATCAGACGAATAATTCATCCTAAAATAATGAAAGACAACCCCTCAAGTGACGACATACGTTAAAGATGTCTTTTTGTTTCCACTAACCCAAAAGAATTGCTACTAGTCTTCAACAGATCAAGAAAATTTAGCAGTACTGCAAAGAAAAAACACGCTAAGAACAAAAGACTCCTACAAATTTTCTGCTTTTGTGAACATTTCTTCCATGCTTGAAACAAAAGATTTCAATGAACTCAGAAATTCCACCCAAATGAAAACCTGTCCCATAAGTAAAACCAGTCTATACCAGCAGCATTAGTGGTGAGGCGTTTTAATTTAAATCAATCCTCCACCAAGTTTGGAGTGCATCAATCACGTTCAAATTTCCAAGTTTCAATTCTTGACTCATTGCCACCCACCGATCTACCATAGCCCACTCAACCAACTCTTTTGTCAGCCCCATAGAGTATTTCTGTAATTTCAGGCTTTGGTATCGGGGAATCAAAAGAGACAAAGTAGCTGCACAAGTCATTCATCATGATCAAAACTATACCCTAGCATGAATACCACATCAGCAGTATCCACAGCGGGCTAGGATCTGTTCAGCCCGTTTCGAGTCGTACTTCATTTCTAAGCGTGGAGATCTCATCAAAATTTCAAATCTGATGGCATGAGCTTTCCAGCAGAGGTTTTTTTGCGGCCACATTACCTGCTGTAATGAAATTCGCATTAAATAAACTTCACTGGATGGGAACTGGGATAAAAGTACATAGGGGCAAAGGAAAACCTACGAACGACGTAATGTTATGCATTCATATGCATTTTTTAGGATACTGTGCAAGAAAAATTGAAATGCACTCACTGGACACCATTAATCATGGAACTTAGAAAGACTTATGAAACGAGAGCAACTTCACATGGGCTGGTCACATCCACCTTCGGTGGATGTGGTTGCTTTATGAATATCTATCAATGGACATGGATGGTGGGAATAGTACACTGGAACTTTATAACGAAGTGATGAAGCATTTCCTGCTGATGGGGATTGGTTTGACAGTCGTTTGTACCTTTGGGGTGGGCTGTACCCAAGTGTAGGCTTAGAATTCGGAATAATGTGCTGGGCGGCGGTTTTCGCCTGTGTAGTCGAATTATTCAACAAAATTATTATTGCAACAGTCGTTCTATGCAATTTATTGGTGGAATATGATTTGTATAGCGTGTCTGTAACTAGATTTTAAGATATGTGGAGTAAGGGACAGTAACAAGGGATTTTTTGTCTTTAACCCCCAGTTCCTCTCGCATATCTGAGTAATGTTTATTAAAATTATAACAGAAGAAAAAATCACTAAAGCAAAAATTTGAAGGGAGTTTCATTTGAAAGGGACATGTTATCTTCGACACAAATTTGCTATTTCTAGAAATTCTCTTTTTTCTGAAACTTGCTCAGTGCACTTGACTATTTTGCCACTTTCGGGGGTTTAGCTTTTTTTTTTTGAACAGTACACAACGATCTAAAATAAAAGTATTGAAAAAAAAGAAAAAAGTATAGAAAAAAAATTATGATTGATATTTTATCTATCTATCTTTTTATCGATTATTCAGCTTTCATCTTCGACGTATAAAACCACTTTTCAAGCACATCCATCACATGTTAACCTTACTTTACTTTCTCTGAACGTATAAAACAACTTTTATTTCCTCATTCAGATAATAGCATCATTTATATTCGCATGAGATGATAGTAGCACTTACCTTAATTGATAATTGTGACATATCAACCGGTGTAACCCGTTTGAGGGCTGACAAACGCTGCAGCCTCTCACGGGCTTGTTGCTCAACAGCAATAACAAAGGCATCTTGTACAGCATTACCGAGCTCACCAGCTGAAAAGACAAAAGAAAAAAATAATCGTTTAATTTCGAATTATACTTCAAAAAGGACTAGCTACCGATTTTTACTGTTTTAGAGAGTAAAAAAGGAGAAGTGCATTTTAATTCCAACTTAATCGGATTTCACCCCCAAGCAACATGAGAACTTTATTTTTGTGTTAAGAGATGAGTGCAAGCAAGCAAGAAATAAAATTGGTATTAACGTTCCAGTCCATGATGGAGATTTGAGAATAAGATCTTTTTGCTACGAAATAGTTTTAAAGAAGAATCCAAGACAGGATGGTGGAGGAAATAAGCTCCTATTTCAGATTCTTCTCAGTACTTTTGCACATCCCTAAATCAGGGAAACAATGATTCGGAAGAAGGTATAAACGACAGCAAAGACTTCAAAAAATTTCAATTCAAGAACAATTTCATTTGGCCGGAATTTTCACATCAGTTAACGTTGGCTATGTACTATCCAATTTAAAATGTTAGAAATAAAATCAGTTCAAATTTTATCCTTGTAACATCCAAGGAATAAACGTGTCTGAAGTGTAACAAGTCCCCTATAAATTACCTTGGCTGGGTCTTGGCTTCTGGCACTACTGTGGAAGTACACGAACTCTTTGAATGCATGGTTGCACCAGATGCACTTTGGACTCAAAAAGACCCCAAAAATGTACCCAAATTGTTACAATTTCCAATTTCTCTGGTCAGCTACTTAAAAACCAAGCTCACAGGCCAAAGTTCAAGTGAGTTTGGATCCTCTGTAATCAAACTCTAAAAAAACTTCCCCTGTCGTGAAAATGATCTCTTCTCGATCTCTGTTATGAATTGTGACGTTCCGCAGGGTTCTATATTATGACCAGTCTTATTTCCCCTGTATGCAAACGATATTGGCAAAGTTGTTGGAAATTTCACTATCCATTTATATGTGGAGAATGATCAACTATATTTGTTTAGACTTCCGGGATTCGTCGAGGATATGAATGGTCGGTATTAAATCACACCAAAATTAAACCCAGCCAAATCGCATTTTATCACATCGTCATAATGTCAATAATTCGCTATTGTCAGTCGGTTTATAAATGCCAATTGTATGGAAACATGATATTGTGAAATATCCTCCTACTATAGCTGATCGTTTGCATAAGAATCGACGTCACTGTAAAGAAGGTTGCTTTCTTTAAATGGTAAAATAAAATTCTCTATATGCCAACATCCTCCTTGTTGTTGGTCAGTTCCTATATAACAATTCAAACAGCCACATTCCAATTAATAGTCTCTCCCCCAACAGAATCAACATTTAATTACAGCTGAGACCTATCACGAACGAAATTGAATACAACGGCGTCCTCTTGACTGTCCTCAATTGAGTCCATTTAATCGAACTATAAAAATCATAGCAAACAATTCCCAATTACGTCAGAGAAGGGTTTGCCTCCATCCAGTATCCAACAAGTACCACCCGCACAAATACAGTCGGCTTCTATCCAGCTGAGTGCTATTTTCCAGCATCGTAAATAGAATAAAAAAAAAACGCCAACAAAAGATAGATTTTTATTTGGAGCACAGAAATTGGAATCCATCTGCATGCAAGCTCTACCGGGCTCCAATTTATCTGGAATGTCAACAGACAGCCAATTGCAATTTTATGAAAAGGCAGCAGAAAAGTGCTTCAAATCACACTACTACCGCTCTGCCAGTAGATACTCGGGGCACTGCAGGTGGGCGCCGCCCCAATCAGGCTGAGAGCTAGATTTGCCTAGTCCGGAAGAAAAAAACTACTTTGATGACTTTTTGAAGGTTTTTTGACCCGCATCGTCGTCAAGCAAGTGAACGCGTGATTGCGCAAATTGTTCTGGTGGCGGTAACACCTGGAAATTAATCGTAATAAACGCAAAGAACTGTGTCAATGTCACCTGTGCTACGATGATGACGGCGGCGATGATAGCACTGCCTCGTTTTGCTGTTTTCAGGTATAGTGTGAATGGCAGGATCCGCGTTTGTTTGCATTTTTCCACTTGTTTTTGACACGTTTTCGTGAAATTTATTGAATCGCCAGTTTTGGTGTCATTTTTGGCAGGTATTCATTTCACGCGCGGTTTAATTGTGTCTTTCCGTAAAACAATTACCTCACCAGGCCCAGATTATGCTAAACACCAATCAAGACAGAAACTTTCCGTGTTTGGGCCGTCGTTTTAATTATCAAAATTTAGCCCCATTATGAAAATTCATTGTGAGCCAAGATTAATTCCGGTGAGATAAATTACACCTTGAGATTCGCGAAAATTATACAAGAAAGATACATTCAGCCAGGTGGGGCGGGGGTAGTGTCTAGGAAGTGCTTGGCGCGTTGGCTTTTCTCGTGCAAGCAAAAAATCCATAGAAGAATGAAACAAATCGGTGGGAGTCGAGATGCTTTTGTTATTGTTCCTCTTGGAGGGGTCTGAGCACTTGAATTAAATTGACGACATAACTAACCTTGGCAATCTTATTATAGCTGCGTGTTAGATCTGTCCGGTAATATCTGGACATCTTTCCGTTAATCAGGTTGGTAGATGAAGCTAGTTCACTTAGGTATACCTGAGATGAAAGGGAGCTGAACCAATGTAAGAATCAAAGAAAGATTCTTGGAAAGATGCGCAATTAAAAATTGAATATTCAATCTAGAGTTCAACATGGAGAGGTATACCTATTATGTCGTGAGTTCTGTTTTACTCTTATTCTTCTGATGGTTGAGGACTTTTAAAGTGCGCACGGAAGTATCATTTCCATATTTCTAGGGAAGTATGTATCTATTCCTTCGGTGGTAAGTAGAAACTTTTCTGGATGCAACATGAAAAACACATTTTCTTGTACAATGATTCTCTTTTAGTACTCGTAAATCTTCAAGAAAGCTATCTAAAAACTGCAGTAGATTTGCAACAAAGAGATTTCTGCATTCTACCATTAAGTTCTACATCACCGTGATGAAGGTTTATGAGGTTTGTCTGACTGTATACTATTTAAAGGGCCCTTCTTTGCTGGTATATGGAAAAATATTTGCATAAAACAAAGTTTTCATGGTAGGCAGAGTAGTAATGACTTCAAAGCCAATTTCAATTCTGCCGCTAAGTGGAATTAAAACATTTGGCAAAGGACAGATAAAAAATAATGCATACATCTTTAGAGCAGCGTATCCACAATTTACACTTTGCGGTAAGAGTTAAGAAGTTCGAGCCGCTTATTTGGAACATGTTTTGATAGAATTTGTGTGCAAAATACATTAATCTGAAGTTCTTAAATTTTCAGGTTGCATCCAGTGATGAATACCAGTTTTGTAGATTGTAGAACCTTCCTTCCTCATAAATGTTTTCGCTGGCATGTCATTTTGAACTGTTTAGAGCTCTTTTTTCTAGACTTAAGCTTAACTAACCCTATGACCTGTTAAAAAGAATTTAAAAGTTCCAAGAGTTAAAGTCACATAAAACGATGGCATAAAATCGGATTCAGTTGCTCACAAAAGTCAAAAGTTCACTGCAATGTTGCCATAAGCCCATATAGAGTTTCAAAAGATTTCTATGTATCTTGTAATTGGATTTTTTCCGTCTGTTTTCAAGTTAAGAGAAAAAAAGTACAAAGTACGGTGAAAACCTTTCAGAATTCAACAAAATGAAGTGAAAAGCACAGATTTGTTCAGCCGTATTTAAATTTAATTAATGACATTACGCTATAGTGCCCGCCCCCAGACATATACATTAGTGTCCGATAGCACATATATCCCCCCTCCCCCCCACCATATAAAATGTGGTGTTTGTAGATTCCAACTCCGAGAACTGAAGTATTGCAGCGTAACGATTCAACGATTAAACAAAGTCAAACTTTCTGTTGCTGTAACCATAAAGTTGGTTCGGCAGGTCTCGGTAGAATTAACTATAAACTGCCATGTTTCACAGCAAACTGTCGAACCGAGGGAGCATGAAAACTTTATCGTATTAAATCCAATTTTACCTTCCAAACTGGAGCAATATTACTCTGTTGGTAGGAGAGACATGTTCTCATCCACTGGGCACTATAAAACACTTTAGTTTTAACTTGCATGTCAATTATACGTAAACTGGTTTTACTCCTGTTGGACAAAAATTTATTTCACTTAAAACCGTCACGATCACTTCCGTTCCACTTCCGGCGAAAATTTTCCATTCATTGTGAAATCCAGGTCCGGTTAGCGCAAATAAACACCGGGGAAGATGACAATTATGAAAAGTGGAAGTGATTCGTCGCAATTTCAAATAAACAAAAACCAATGTCGGATGGATGGCTTCTTCCGTTCTTTAAACTGGGCGATGTCACCTTTTTTCACTTTTGACTGACTATAACGATGTCAGCTGTTCAAGTAGAATCACGACTTGAGAAAATTGCCCAAGATATGAGCCATTTAGTAAACAACAGCACCAATCAGTGTTCAATTTGGTCCGAAATCGCCATCAGCAATTTTATAAGGTGTAATTTGCATAAAACTGTTGTTGATTCTCGGCTATGAGTAATGAGTCTGAAGGAATTGACTTGTTTCACGACGGATCATTTTCATGGGTTCGCTAGGAATTTAACACAATGGTAATGGTAAGCTTGTTTGGTGGCGAATTAGCACCCGCAACACGTTTTATTTCTTCATTTTCCACCAGCTTTGTCTGATTTTATTGGAATGTATAGGAAATCTTGTGAATATTAATCTTCCACACCCATGGAATTTTCTGATTTTAGAAAATATTTCGCTGGTGTAGAGGTAGAGGTCGGTGGCATATGTTACACCAGCATCAAGATATAAAAGTCGCCACTTATCCATAGGTCGAAATTATGCAGCGTTTTCTTTGTTAATGGCGAAACTAAACCTGGTAATCAGTTTGTCAATTCATTAAAAGAAAACAAAACAAGCAATTGGTATTAATTTTCTACTTCATAGTTTTTATATATATACCATTTCGGCGCGTTAAATCCTACGCTAGAAAATAATGTATGACCCCTTCCCTGTCCCTAATGAAGGAATCAATGAATTCAACATTGTAAAAGTAATGCTAAAGGAGAAAAGGTAAAGTTTATGACTGCTCCAAAGTTTCGTTCTTGTCATAAAGCTTTTCGCATTGATCTCCGCTGGAAAACTATATATAAATGATGTACACCTTACCCGGTAATGTATTACAGTATCGATACGGCATTCTAGCATGAAATCACCAATCAGCATGATCATTAATACGAGAATTCTTCGCTTCTGATCGCTATCATAAAAGTATTTGGTCAGTAGGGCAGTGAAGGTAATAACAGAGCCAACAGGCTGACACCGTTTGAAGCAAAAGAATGATTCTTATTTCGATGTAAAATATATTAAATTTGTTATAGAGAAGATTAGAATGGCCCTTGCGGACAAATAGTGAAGCATTCCCAGGTTGTATGATCTACAATCCTAATAAAAGAAGAAGAAGAATAATCAATGAAATAATAGGTCTGTTTAATGAGGCTAACCGGATTTTTCCAGGAGACCTCGGTCCACTTTCTGTGTTCAATAACGCTACGAAGTGGACCGAAGTGGACCAAAGTTTCCCAGGCATGTGTTCATTGACGGCTGCCAGATTTAGTCTCGGTCAGTCTCGTTTAACTTTTCTTGCCCAAGCTCTAGACTTAAGGCAAACTCAGGAGAAGTGTCATTCGTGGAAGTGACAGCCCAAGTTGTCCAGACGAGCTTGGCCGGCTTTGACAGTTTTCCTGAGATTGAACGAAGTTTTCTCGGTTAATCTGGGGCAGTGTCTCATTAAACAGACCTAATAATGCACCGAAGAGTAATGCATGAATTTCCAATGGCATCTCTGTGTTAAAATTCATTGGTGTTGAGTCGTCGAATAGTAGTGAATGTATGTTCATTACTTCATTAGTGAAGTAATAAACATATTTCCTACTGG
>QYTT01079261.1:0-18310 GCA_006980735.1 Dasypogon diadema | reverse complement strand
AAATCCATAGCATCTCCTGGAGAACTGGCAACTGATTCAAGGGAAATTAAAAACGTTGTCGTCTTGGATTGAAAGTGAAGATTAGAGATCAGCAGTGAAGAGTAGAAAAAGAGTGGTAGAGACTACGCAGCTTTGCGGCATTCCAGGATTGGTGGAATATAAATTGAAAATAACTCCGTTCAAACAAACACTACAACAGTCCGAAAAGAAATTTCCAACATGCAAAAACTCCACATTTTTGGCTAAAAGGTAGGAAAAATTCTCTTAAAGGCATTTAAGGTTTGTAGCGACCAGACTGGCTGAAGTTATGCGGGTACGGTTAGCAAGATTGAGTGTTCCGTACGTAACCCAACGCGAATTCGATGGTTTGTTTCAAGATATTTCATCAGACGTTGCGTGTAGGACAGTAGACACTAAACAGAACCGAAGTGTTTCTCATTGATAGATAGACGGCCAGAAAAATCCCAGCTGTAGCAGGCTATTTAAAATGTGAAATTTTGTTAAGCTTTTCAGGGGAAAATTTTTGATTTTGGAAAAAATGCACCTTGTTCGGTTTCGTGCTGTCCGCCTTCTTTGCTCAGATCCGTTTAAAAAACGAAAAGACTAGGCACTTAAACTTTTTTGTTTATATTTTTAAAATTCCACAGTTTGGTGCTTCGGAGCGTATGCCTTTAACATGACAAACGTTTGTATTCGAAACATAAAGACTGGAGAATTGTGAGGGAGGTGTAAGGATCCCTTTCCGTTTTCGTTGAAGCCGATAAACACTTGAACGATAGGGAAATCTCGCATTTGGAAATGAGAAGCTTTTCTACTCAGTTTTCTTTTAATTTAACAAAATTAAAAATTTGTGAACATAGGCATGAAAAACACTTATAGTCAGGAAAGCTACAATGCTCCAAGGGTTTTTGTACTTGCTCTGAACTAAGCTCCCTCCTGTTTTCCCCTGAAAATCCGCAAATTCCGTTGACAAGGAACTTTTTCGAAAATCGAAAGCTCCCCCTTGCGCGGCATATCCTTCCCATCTGTACTCATCAGATGACAAATTTTAAGATTGAATTTTATGTTCGAAAGGACGAAGATTCGCTTTTACTATGAAAGCTAATACAGGCGCTGCGTTGACTACTACACGCACACCCATCAGATTGTAACAACCAGTGGAGCTAGCGCCCGTACGTCTAGTTCGGCGAACAGGATACATACCAAATACCAACGTCTACCCGTCAATTGTAAATATCCATCTTGGATATGTATCCTCCTCAGTGGGGCCTGAAACGCCGCCCAGTCAACATGTGTTTCGGAGCATTGTTCGCAATAAGAGTGTCGTTCGAGTGCACATTAAAGGCGCGATCGGGTCATGCCATGTTTAGTTATTAGAGAATAAGTCCAGAGTCACTGGAAGAAGTCCTCCTAATCTTCGTGTCGTTTGCTCAGAATTCCTCCTGTCTTGATCTTGAGTCCGTGTTAACTATTTCATGTGAAGCAAACTTGGGCAATTCTTGCCATGCCAGTGCTGGTGTAACAAGTGATTGACACGGGGTGAGAGTTCTGGTGTCAGCTGTGCGCCACAAGTGAAATCACTTTCAGTGCTAAAATAATCAAATTCGGGATGCCGTGAAATACTAGTGCTAGAGATAAGTATAGTGGCTGTGTGGTAGTACGGATACCCCTCGCCTTAGGGCCTGCCTTTTCCCATTTCAGTCGATGTGAAGTGTTGCGAAGATTTTGTGAACGGTGAAAGGGGGAAGTCATAAGGAAAGGGAATAACAGCAAGAAGAGCAGCAGCGCAGCGGGAAGAGAGCGGAGCGAATCGCCAGAGGGATATGCCCAAATGACGACAGGCGGACAGGATATCATGTAATAATAGCAAAATTATCATTTTACGATGTTTTCCTTATTTTCCACACCGAAGCCTTCCCTCCACATATTGCATGTGTGTGAATGGCATGTGTCGTAGCTGGAGGATAACGGCGTAGGAAATTGAATTCCACCACTTGATGCTATTAAATGTGTATGGCCTGAGACTGGCTATACCCTTTCGAACGGCCATAAAATGGGCCGAGGGCGGTATCCCTTAGAAGTCCATTTTGTACGGGCCAGAGTTTTCCAGGACCCGGAAAAGCCAAATCTATGCCCGCCAGTGTTTAAGTTTTTGGCGAGCAGGATAAGACCCGAAAATAAAGTCTCCCCAGGCTCTGGGTGGGCATAGGGGCTCCATAGCGTAACTTCTGTGAAAGGAGCGACGACGACGGGACGTCCTGGCCTGTTCCCTGTCAAGTTTTTACGTAATTTCAAAGGATGAACACGTTGCCATCGTTCCTGTTGATGGTAATGATGATGACGGCACCGACAAAGACTACGCCCTTCCTCGGATTAATGCGATACTTTGAAGGATATTTTTGGGATGAAGGGATAATATTAGAGGGATACATCAGGACGCTGCCGGGGCGAAATTAATATGAATATTTTCAGACGCGTACAAATCGACTGGATTTCGGCGTAGCTAAATTCCGGGTATGGTAATTAAGGCGAAAATCAATATTCGTCGGCTGTTTAGTGGAGTCCGGCGATCAGGTGAGGCGGGCATCAATAATTTTCCAACCCACCTCGAGCTAAAGGGATTCAGGGAATTTGAATATTTAAATTTTCATGAACCTTCTACGGTAAACTTGCTCCGCAGACGGTTAGTATCACCTCACACTATAGTACACGCAATTTTTTGATTATCTCAGAAGCCGGGCAAAGGTCCGTTGCCGGAGCGCCCAGGTCAAATAATTTAAAGATTGATCCAGACGGCCCCACTAATGGAATTTTAACTTTCTGTTTTTTGCAGACTCTTCGTTTTGCGGTTTTTTCCATTGCTGTAATTTTTCGTTTGAAAAGACGCTTAAGGACTTGAGCTGTTTCGTTTACCTTTTGAATTTTGTCTAGTCTGAAGTTGCTCTGAGACGCGAAAAAACCCCAATTAGACCTTTGAAGAAATATTCGCTTGCATTTAGGGAAAGAAAATTGCCTCAAGGAGGGGCTTCCTCCCATTGGCAAGAATACTTTAATTCAAGAGTCGAAAAATTTAAATGGAGAGACTTGCATTGTAAGTAGCTGAATTTCAATTTATATTTCCTTCCACAGGAAATGTTATTTAATTGGGTTTGTTGAGTTTACAAATTAAAAAAATCCGATTTTGATACCTAAGCCTCTTAAGCGACTTGCCCACGACTGAAACTTAATTGTTTACTACAACAGAAGAATCCACGTCTCGAACGAAAATACAAAAACTTTCCGCAAAAATTCAGAGTAATTTTGCAGGTACAGGAGAAAACTATGTCAGGATGTGTGAGGATGTGAAATCTCGTATTATCTTAAAAAAAATGGCATGAAGTTTCTGCAACAATCCAACAAGAATAGAATACCACTCTTTCCTGACAGAGGCACTTCAAGATCTTTAATTGGATAAATATCCAGAAAAAAAATATCTCATATATTCCACAGTCCTATTCAAAACCTTACTGAGTCTCCTAATAGCAAATAGCTCAGTAGCACCGCATCTAGTTTCCACTTTTTCAAGTTGTTCAGGACGCACTCATTTTCTGTGATAATCTCCAGATATGCTGATTGATAAAATTTTTTTTATAGCTACGAGAGCAGAAATTACATACTGCGGTACTTAAATTTGCTTTTGCGCTTGTCCATCTTTGTCATATAAACTAGAGATCTGCTTATTGAATCCGAAGCTCTTCAGCCTAATTAGCAAAAATTCTTAAAAGAAATGCAATTCTCTTCACTTTTAACATATCTTTTGATTTGGGATCAGGAAATAGGCACCGTATTTCGAAACAGTATTTGTGCGTTAACAGCAACTAGATACATAGATCTATTTTGTTACCAAATCCGATTTGGCAGGACTTTCAATTGTTGGATCTTTTTATATACAATGACGGATTGGAAGTAGTTTTACACTTACCTCAGTAATGCTTCTCTAATTCTCCTGTGTAGTAACTCTAATGTTCAACAAATTGATCCATTGGTCGTTGATTCATATCCGGCTCGAAGGACCATGCAGATTGTAGCCATAAGACGTTATAAAAAACGACAAGCACTGTACATAATCGTTGTCTGTAGCTATTTACAATAACGGTATTTTTAATTGCGTTTTATGCCACCTACTGACAACACTCGTAACTGAGAATTCCAACTTGATTGATGAAAGCTGGTTATTTTAGTTGCAGCCTTACACTACAAATGCTTCAAAAACTTCGAATTCAGCACCTCATTGCATTGTAGTTCCTCAGTTTATGTTTCTTCAGGTATTCCATTATTCATGTAGTGAAACCATTGATGCACTGAATCTTCTTCTGTGGCGCCCTAGCCTCAAGTTTTGGCATAATAACAACTCCTTCATCTATCGTAACAAATAGGAAAAGAAATTGTTAAGAAATGTGACATTTTATAGTAAAATGCAGACTGTAACTGATCTAAATATTCACTTTTTTTTGCCAGGCTGCACAACATTATTACGAACTCTGTTCTGCTTACTTCGAACTCTTCTACCAACTTGCCAGTGGTTAACTTCTGGTCCTTTGCCGCAGATTCTAGGAGATGCCTATCTAAAAATCTTCTATAACAGTTTCTAATTTTTTAACGAGCGAGTCTGAAGATATCGTCAAAAAGACCTGTTACCAACAATATTTCGGCCCAAGTCCAGTACTAAGGCTTATGGTTTTCTTTTTCTGCGAGTATGTTTCTATTCGTTAAGCGTCATACAGAAATTCGGCAGAAACAGATTAGTGCCCATTAGATTAATCAATGGAATCTGAATAACATAATGTGATATTGTGGGAAAATAGAATAACGTTGGTGTTAATAAAAACGAACACGCTCTTTTTACTTCATCCCTGGAATTCTATTCACGTTAGATCTGCACCCATCCACTATTTCCCACGATGGAATACCCTCCTTAAAGCTACCCTTCCGAAAATGAAGCGGTTAAATTGCACACAAAGAGAATCGAATTCTCATTAATACTTAAGCGGTAGGAGATCTATAAATAGGGCCGAAGTCAAAGCAGTAATCATCGACGACCTTTATGTAAGTGGAACCCATTCACCTGCTCATTATTGATTTCTTTCTGCAAGACGTTCGTCCTTGCGGATTTTAGTGGAGTCTTAAACGTGCAATCAATTTGTCTTTATCCACCTCTAAGGACGGCGATGTTTTACTGCGGGCGGGTGCCTTCCAGCTCAGATCAATACTTCCATTACTTATTAATTAGGGACTTTAAATTGTTGCGCCGGCCTTGCTCTTGCACAGACCACAAATTTTCAGACCGACGTTTACTACTGTTCGGCATGCTGGCCGGAAGGTTATGTATTAACATAATTACCTTCCTCCCATTTCATTCATGGCACGAAATCAGAGGCAACACCTTTTGGGTATAGGGGTTAAGTATAAGGAACATTACGCGGTTTCATGCTACGGTGGCAGCAATACCCGATGTCAGAAGTATTTGCGGGCGGGAGTTCTTTAACTTGGCAAGGTGAAGCCAGTTGCACGAGCATCGCAAGCCCTTGACGGCAGCCCCTAGCCTTGACCATAACATTTCAATTAGGAGCAGCTTTAAAAATTTCGCCAAAATCGTTCAACTTATTGGGGAAGTGAGGGAAGTTTCCCGGTCGAGGCGATTTATTTCAATTCGATGCAATTAAATTGGGTGAAGTGATTTAGGTGAAGGTGAGATGGATTTTGGGAGGTTTCCGGGTTGATGGAGAGTGTTAGTCGGGGATTTAAAATTGCAATGCGTTTTCAGATTCGAGAGGAAATCATTGTTCCAGCAGCATTTGTTTTCTTCAAAAATTAGGCAATTATTCCACATAGCTTTTGTTTTGATGACATAGTAAACGACTATAATTTCATGTACCCGTGTCACATTTCCATAATCACGAAATTTCAGATATTATGTAGATTACGGAATTTCAAGCGATATTTAATATGAAGGCACCATAAATTTCAAAAATACATTCTGAAAATAATTATATGCCGATCTTACACGACGTCCACGTCTACAACATTTCTACTCTATAAAAAGTGTTCGCCGAGGACGAACCGTGTCAATGTTTAGCAAATCCAAAACCCTAGCTAAGGATGTTAGGTTTCGAGGTAAATGTTTGAGAAAGATGTTTGGAGAATTTGCATCCGATCTCAAATATCGATGATAAAATTTGCAAAAAGGTCTCCAAGGTCAACTGGAATGTCGCAGAGCACTTGTGTAAGGGGTTAGATTAATTAATTGGATGCACAACTCCTTCAAGTTTTAAAACTACAAAAACCCTTTTCTCGACAAAGTCAAATTACCGTTTAAAGTAAGGACCCCAAACCCTTGAGTAACTGCGCTTTTCATTGCTTTCTATTCTCTCAGAGTCAATCAATAAAAGGCTTCCTTCAATCATTTAAATGTAAAAATTTATTTGCATCTACGTCCATTCAGTTATCCATGATTTTGAAACAGAATACTTATGCCTTCTTCACTGATAAATTTCCATATTTTCATGTTATCCAAGTTGTAATCACAAAAACAGTCGAAACGATGGCACACCAGAACCATAGACGCCCCAGGAGCACTCGGTACTGCGCTCCATCATAATGGATTAAGTGCTGGCATGATGGATTCATAAATATGGAATGTGGTGTATTTGTTCGGATATTGAGTGTACAATTGGATCGTCATCGCTCTCATGGTATTAGCACACAAGGCCGTAAGGCCTTAGGGCGGTCGCACCCATGAACCCATACCGACTGGGGCCTGGAGACTTTGGAGAGCCCTTCGCCAAATTTGCCGAAAATATGCCTAAATTTACCCGATGTAATCGCATGATGAAGTATATCATACATGAGTACGAATCTACCCCTGAACTTACCCTTCCCGAATGGGCATATATTATTTCGCCAATTTCTGCAGAATTTGAATTTTAGTCAATTTTGCTTATTTAAACGCCTCCCGAAAGAGAACTTGCTGATGGCATCCGAATTTATTTATGCGGCCTGGTTGGGGTCTGTTAAGATAAAAGTGCCAATAAGAGAGGTGAGAATTTGCTTGGGCATAGTTACAGGGTAGCGCGCGTGGCAAGGGCACATTGGACAAACTTTTCGAGCATGATATGGAGAGGAATTATCATTACTCGGTGGTGAATTTTATCTGGACTTGGAAACAATCCTTGTGACTTATGAACCCATGATGAATGTGGAATAGAGCCTGTCGTACATTGGGGAGATAAACTGAAAGGGCTCTTTTTAATATATGCCTGTGTCGAGCAGCACAGATGACATTTTTTGTCAAGTTTTACATGCCGTAGATCCTTTGAAAAGCATTGTTCGCCCTTGATAGCTCGTGCGGTAGTCCTTCCCCTGCGGATACGTCTCGAGCGTTTTTACAACCAAAATAAAATTTTTCTTGCAAAATTGAATTGAAAAATTCAACAGCAGAGAAATAGGAACTTTTTCTACTCCGTAGCATTTAAGTAAACATTGCATATATTCGAATACAAACGCCGGTGCTCTTGTCACAAAATTTCAGGACTTCTTATCCCTCAACTCAAGTTCATGGTTCTGTCATTCGTTGCTGGGAAAGTTCTGTATTCGGAGGGAGGAATTTTTGTTAAGTGAGAGCTGTGAATTTCAGCAATCCTGCTGGCTGTACATGCAGCCGAATGTAGCAGGGACTTCTAATTTCACTAGATTCAATCTTTTATCCCCGATGTCTAGTGCTCCTGGAGTGTGATTTCAGTCCCCAGCAGTTAATGAGCTTTTGAAAGACTGTTCTCTTTCATAGTGCACAGGGAAGTACTATGAAAAAAATATCAAGCAATTTCGTCCTTTTCGTGTTTTGGTGGGCTTTTTAATTCAGACGTTTTGAAAAGCTTCATAAAGGCTAAAAAGGGCAAAGGGAACTACAAATTCTGATGAAGCAAACTCTTTAGCGGGTGCTCTTGTTGCAGTTTCCTTGAATCGGGCACATAAAGACGACCTTTTTCTTAAAATTTGTATGATATTATCTTTCGTAGCGCATTCTACTAATTCTCCTAGTTTTCTCTGTTTGGTTAATGAAAAGCCTCCAATTAGTTTGGTGGTATTTAGTTCAGTTCCCGAGGTTCTTTTTTTTAGCTTTATCATGGTTCGGTTGGATTCGGGCCTAAAAAAATAAGGCACTTAAAGGATAATGGTCTATGATATGGCATATGTTCCAATAAGAAATGTTCTAAGTAAATTTCAAGTGCTTACCCCATTTTAACAAGCGCGTGCTGATGAAGTGAAGTAGGCGTAGTTTGTCAAAAATAGTAAAGTACTCAAAGATAGTGGGGCGCTGAATTGTCAACAAGTAAATAAAATTGAATTTCCTGCCCCATTCATCTTGGCAACAGAACAGTTCAGTGGGGGAGGAATAGAGCAAAAGTCATTTTACTTAGACCAATAGAAGAGTCAGCCGGGTTACTACTGCCAAGACGAGATCCGAGCTAATTTCGGTAAAAGCCAGATGTTGCACTGGAGGCACTGCTCGTCCTCCGAGCCGTACTTCATCATAATTTCTCGTTTGGAGTAACAACAATTCGACGGGGCGACATAGGGTTAGATTAGGGATTCTAATGTGTTTTTTATTATGGCAGCAATTCTATCCTTTCAGGACCTATAAATGAGCCGGCAACATATTGGCCAAAGTCACAAATGCAGAGCATTGTCTGGTGTCTTATGAGAGAAGTCGAAGAAGTCTTGTACTGCTGCCGCCTAGCACTAGGATGATGGAGGGTGAAATTTCCAAAGCGGAAACTTTAACAAGAAAATTATTCCACGAACTTTATTCATATTTCGTCTTGTTTCACCCCGGGGGTCGGTCCGCCGCGCTTATCTCTCTGCGTAAGTCACCACCCCGCCGCAGATTCAGTTTCCCCTCAGCGGCGGCAGCAATTAAAGAAACCTGGCGAACCCAGCAAATATCCATCCAGAGTTAATGGATGTTGCTAAATTAGGGACGTCTGACGCTGGCCTTCCGGTCAAAGTTGAAGCAATAAAGGCGATTGAAAATTACAAATAACAACTAGGAACGCAACCGGCTGCGTAACGGCTGTTTGGGGCAAACACAAATAGCGCCATGAACTGAACAAACTTTTTACTAAATGAGAACAAATGAGCCGCCCACCTCCTGCGGCCGTATTTGGGCCCCGAGAAGAAACAAAACAGTGCTGCCCCCGTCTCTAGGAGTTGGGGCTGGGTACAATGGCAGAAACTCGAAAAGTTGTTGTACCCAGAGTACACCCTTGAGGCATGTGTTCAACATCTTTTGTGACTTGACATTAGTCGTCCTGAGTCCCGACTCCCGGTTTTTTTACCACCCTTCTTTTTTTAAATAATTTTTATGGGGCCTCATTATTAATATTGTTATTATTATTATTGCCGCTGTCGGACGGGGCCACACTTGTTTTATGTGGGTGGAGGGTTGTACACCCAGCTCCAGGCGTAAAAATGACGGGCGCAGTGAGGGAAGTTGTTCACAATGTAGCATTTCTAGGAAAATATAGGCCTGTTGTAGGCAATTTGTCAGAAGCTCTTCTGAGCTCTTTGAAGGCTTAGATTTATGCGCCTTAATTTGACTTTGAGTTTCGGCAGTTTGGCAAGGCACCATCTTGCAAATCGTTTGTGTTTCGGAAGCGGATTAATTGCTGGCGATGTTAAACACATCAAAGAGGATCGAAATTATGGGAATTGATTGTGGGACCAATTACAGAAAGGGAATGGTTTTAAACCAAAGTAAAGCACTTACTTACCAGTTTTTGCCAGTGGAAATGAAAACAAAAAGAGCTTTTTGGGGGAGTGTGGCTAACCTCAAATTAGTGCAGCTTTTGAGTCGATTTTTTTTTATTGAGCGGGCCATCGATGACCCAAAAATATATCTGATTTTCAGACGAAGAGAATCCCTACACAACTTTGAAATGCTCCGATAACTATCTGCAATTTATTACTGATTTGATTGAAAATAACAATTAAATCATCGCACGATTCAACGCACACATGTTAAGAGCTTTTACCTGCTATTTTTCAGAGACCATTAGTACAGATTAGAAATAGTAAAGGCCATTGAACAGTGCCTTGTGGAACTCTGCAAAGGCGAGAGTTAGTTGATTTTTCGTGACTTTTATATGTCCTTCCTGGAATATCTGGAATTCCTTTAGCAGAGTGTGCAGTTTTATTTAAAATGTCAGCATTCTTGACCCTTCTTTTCTCTCTTGGATTGAAAGTTTCCTGTCTGATGGATCCATCCGTGTTACATTGCATCCAACTCCAACTGTATCAGTGCCGTATGTCACAAGGCTTCGTCCATTTCATGTTTTCTATTAATGATTTTTTATCACTTGCGTCCCATTAAGAAAGGATGAGTTCTGAATATACGATAAAAGCAACCCTTCCTGAAATTTGTAGCTCACTATTTTTAAGCGCTAGTTGTAATCTTTAGCACGAATTATGAAATCAATAAAACATCATGTAAACTGACCTCAGTGGAAGTGACTGGCACCTTTATAAAGCGGTGTACCACAAAGAATAGTTTTCGATCTTAGTTTATTCTTAATAGTTACACATTGGAGAAAAATCTTATATCGTGCCACATTTATCCGTTGTGAGTAATTAAAAACTGAATATGTGATAATACTGCTATCAATCGATTATTCTCTGAAAATGACCACTTTCACTGCTTACGGCTCGAGTACCCTACATTCCCCAGGCTGTCAGCGTAAAAGGTTAAATCGAAGATATATTGTGCCAATTTGAAACCACTTGGATTCCACACAGAACAGACAGAAACAAGTTGCATGAGTTTGAAGGGGAAAGGAGCTTTAAATGAACACAAACTTGTCTTCCTTACTGTCTTCAAAGAGTGGAGAACTTCAATAAATTAAAATAACCAGTTCTTCCTGGAGTAATTCTTGTAACTGGGAGAACAGTTAAAAGTAGGAAAAAGGCGAAACTGAAGAGAATGAGTACAAAAATACTTTCCTGTGGGAATCTCTTCACCTGGTGGGATTTCATGTCAATGCGATGAAATGGACTCGTAGAATTCTTCAAATGGGAAAAAGTACTGCAAATGTGAACTGCACCTTAAGTTCACGTCGCCACACACACACACGTCGCCGCCATAAGTGGGGTAAAGAAGCAAATATGCTAACGCAATAGCTTTAGGAATGTGGATTACCACAATGCATATTTTATTAAACTGGGTGCATGCTTAAAGGGCGTACGGGAGGGTTGCAGCGGGTGACTAAGTTATGACATTTCTCGGTCGAAACCTGAACACTTCCCTATTTGGCCTTTGTGTGAACGCTCTTTGATGTCATTTCTCATGCAACTCTCTCATGAATAAGGATGAAAACGTGCACATTTGTAACGCGCTGAAAAATGTAGAAATGTGTAGAAAGACGAGCGAAACTTTAAGCTGTGACATACCCACTTCGTCTTCGCATACAGGGTGAACATCCATTTTAATGCTTTTAACGGATTATCTGAGAAAATGCTACAATTGCAGAGAATCTCTTATGGTAAAAATGGCAGCTCCTCAAAGCAGGAGCATTAAGATGATTTTAGTGGCTTTGAACGAGGAGAATTCTTTAGCATCCATTCTTCAACTCCAGTTTCAATAGTCCTCAGTTGAATGGATTCTGGGAAAAGACGGATGGTATCGCAAATTACGAAACAAGCAGCAATTGGAGATGAAAGCACGCCATTGATTTCTCATTAATCGCTAATTTACTGATGTGAGTTGTACCAAAAAGGGCCAAGTGATAATTCATAATATTGAGAATCCTTTGAATAGATAAACACGAAAAGCATTTGTAAATCTGATCGCTTTCGAATTTCTTATGAACCAAAAGCATGTGATTTCAGGAGCCCTAATGGGAACATTCTCCTAAGTGACTAATGCCGTGGAAATTAATTTCAAAAATATTACCTTAGCTGGAGTTTCTGTATGGTATTCGTAATATTCGTGTCAAAATGCATACTTTGACTTTAAATTCACTTTAGTTTCATATAAAATTTCATACGAAATTTCTAAATTTTTCTAGGAGTGCGTTGTCTTGATATTTAACCCTTGGTATAAAACGAGTTAAACAGACAGACGTTGGACCTATTCCTTTTATAAAATCAATCTAACCGGAAATTAAAACCACTTTTACATTGTTGTTTCGAGTTCGCAGTTCCACAAAGCCACGTTTACGGCTCAGTTCAAAGATATCAGGTTAGATTCTAGGTAAAGGCTGATGAGCCACCCAGAGAGTTAAACGTGAGTAGTGCGATTAACTTATTGTAAAGAAAACCTCGTTATCTATGATCATATTTATCCAGACACTTGAAACTGATTGGACAACACAAGATATGCAGAAGGACCACAACTTTTAGATTGTAATGCCCAACTCCATAAATGGTTGGATTGAATTTATGCATCCATTATATTCCCCGGATACGAAGCTATGTGGCATTAGATTGAATGATCACGATGTTTCAGTTAAGATTTGATAGTTTCTGAACACTTTATGATTCCTTTTAGAGGATATGTAGAAAAAGAGCTCTTCCTGGTTACGAACCCATACTTGTTACAGCTAACGTGAAGTAGTACCTCCTCAATCTGAGAACACTTGTCTTCCCTCCTCTCTCCCATTATCCCTTCTCCTTCCGAGGATGTGCTTTTGCATCATACCAGTACTATAAAAAATTTGACTTGATTGATGAGATACTGTCTCTGTTGACCCCTTTTGCCTTCTTTCTCTTTTGTGATTTTAAACCGTGTGAAAACAGGAAGCTATAGAACCCCCTATCACGCCATTTAATGGTTATTCTCCAGTAATCTCAAAGAATTGGTCTCTTTTTTGGATTCAGCAGTTACCAGGTCTTTTATGATGTCAGGAAATCAAGTCCTGTTTGCAATTCCTTAAAAGCAGCGGCGATAGCATTCAAACGCTGAATGGAGCACTGGTTTTGATAAGACATTGGCAACCCATTATTCATCCCCATTACGGAAGTCGTGTGCACGTGTTGAGTTCCCCTGGCCGCCAGGGCACATTTATCTTTGGCAATTTGGATAAAAGCAGAAATCCATATTCATGAGATGGCCCCATTGACCTTGCTGTTAAAACGGCTTTTATTATTTTATGGTTCATATTTCCAGGATATACTGTCGTAATATGAGTAAATTATCGCATAAAATAACTACGCTTTATTCACCCGCAAGCGTTCAGTAGCCCCATCAAAAAAGCAGCGGACTGTCATTATGCAATAAAAAACTCCTCCTTGTCTCCAGAGGCTTTGATAACGAGAAGATCAAGTTGCTCCCTCTAATTTTGTGCCTAGACGCTATCTGGGAGCTATTAGCGGGTGCTACATCGAGGGTTGTGAATGCGCGACTGGGTCAATTATCGGGCGACTATGAGGTCCGGCCACCCGTCGGTCGAATCGGAGTGTGTAGAGGTTCCTCCAACCAACTACTATCGATAGCGAAGGAGTGACTTTTGGAAAGAAGTCTGTTAATAGCAGCGCTGGAGAAAGCTTTTTGTTGTTTTCCTAAAAGCTTGGTCATAACGTCGTTCCTCTTTGCTGCTGGCGTGGAAAGTCAAGAGTTAAGGCCGCGTGAAGAAATTCTTCATCCCACCGAGGCTGTCGCAGCAAAGTCAAAACCGTCCGGATGCGGGCTCTTTCAGAGTCAGCAGTGCTAGATCCATGGAATTCGAGAAAAACGAAAACTTAATGATGAAAGCTTTTCGCAATAAAAATATTTTTATGCGACAATAAAAGTTATTCAGTCATGTGGAAGCTGGCATCCGGGACCGGGACCGGGACCGAGGCGCTTTTCCCTTTTTTCAGTTTAATGATTCCAGAGTGGGAGGTGCGCTTAAGTGCAGCGTGACATCTTATGATGAACGCCGCCGCTCTGGAAACTATTTCAGCACCTGCCGGTGTAAAAAGTGGAGAAAGTTTTTATGAGGCATTTAGCGAAGGTAAAGAAAGTTATAATTGGAGGGGAATAGCCAAGTTCCCGTTTTATAGGAAATTATTAGTGCTGGAAACTTTGTCACGCTTTCTGCAAAGAGCAGCTTCGCACGTACGGCCGTTATTATGCCGTATGTTCGCAAAAGGTAAATTGACTCGACTGGAGTAGATGAGGAAGCCTTGAGGGAAATTACGCAGAATAAAGTCTATTTAGAAGTGGTGCTCAGGTGCTTACCTATGAAAAGAGTTGCGAGGTGAATTCTGCTGTGACAAAAGTCTTCATGCCAGGAATGGGTGGTGTGATCAAGGGAGAACCTAGAAAGCTCTCAATAGTGGGTGATTTCAATGTGAGATTTCATCCATCATAAACCAATCCAGGGAGAAGGTTATTGTTCTATAGAAATGCTCCGGAACTTCATTTTAAGATTGCTCCACGTTCGAAAAGAAGAGGTTTCTGGAGCTCATTGAAAATAACTATGAAAACCCACTCAAGGTGACATAAGCAATTGGGGTCAATTCATGGGACCATACCTCACTGTTGGTGGGTTTTCATTCCCTTAGTTTAGCTTTTTAATTTGTTATGGACGGGGGTGGGAGGGTACGAAAGTTTCATCCCAGACTATCTTGGTATTAGGAAAGTGTGACGAGAGCGCAGGTTCATAGGTCTTTACATTCGTTTTGATGAAAGATCTATTTAATCACAATTGAGTTTGGCCTTCGGAGCTCTTATAAAAGTTTGTTCTAAACGATCCTGTTAGTTTATGACTAATGTGGCTCTAAGGGTGAACTCACACTGAATTAGTAAGTCAAGCGTAAACAATCCAAATCCCGTTGAAGCTGTCCAACAGAAGAGTATCATTAGATACGATTTTACTCAAGCACGCGACTGACTGATGCAGTGCGGACTCAGCCTAAGTTTGGTCTTATAAATCAGCCTGCTAGTGTTGTTAGTACGAGTTGCTTTTTTTTCTATATTTTTAATGTAGGGACCTCATACTGTTATATTGTGATACTTTTCCACCCGGAGAATAAAAACAGGATATCCGGCTCGAAGGACCAGTTTCTACGAAAATTTCTTAAAATCCAGCGCAGAAAATTGGGAATTGTTGTACCATTTTGGACTTTTCCTTTCCTGTGGATCCCATGCTCCAACACTTTGCTGGCGTACCGATCCTTCGTACTGCATTGTTGAAGTGCCTGGGTATTCCAAAACTGAAAATTCCTACTTCTTAGGTATTTCTAGTCTAATTTAATTCTTCCGCAGATTACATTTCCAAGGAATAAAGGAACAGAATTCTTGTAGCATTCTTTCAATTTTATGGATCAATTAAAAATTTTGCTTTATTCTCCAATTTTAATTTAACTTTTATAACTTTTCGGCAGATACAAGGGTACTTGGGGCCATGTTGAGCAATGTAAAACGGTTACATGCTGATTTAATAGCACTTTTACATAGTCATAAAAATTCCGTGAAACGCAATTCCTATTAAGTCCGAGCTGGAGAAATATAGCCGCCTCGTGGGAGGGTGGAAGGGGAGCAGGAAGCTGTTAACATTCCTTCTCAGGAAATTTCGTTTTTATTCACGAACCGGATTGTAAATAAAATCTCACGGTAATTTTGTTTTGGCTAATGGGAAAGGTCGCAAAATAGGTGAAGAAAAGTGATAAGGAGTTTATAGATGACGCCATATTTTGTGTCTTTTTGCGATACTTTGGGAGCCTCTCCGAATTCCCAGTTCAGACTCCACGAGCTCACGCGCCCATCACTTCCTCCATTGTAATTGTAGAAAAATTCTACTGCCACATCGAAATATATGTTCCAGGCATAGAGAGAGGTTTTTCTATCGTTGTTAGCTTTAATTCACTTTATGTGGGAGATGAAATTGCAACGGATGAGTGGTTGGGGAACAATGTCCCATTCAAACCAGTGTTACCTTTATGTACATCTATGTATAATAGCAGAGAGGCTCATGCACCAACGCGCCCTGAAGGACTCTTTGACAAAGTTCTCGTAAGTTTGGATTTCAAAAGAATTCGTTATTCACGGACCAGTTAGTGATTTTTGTACTTTTTTCGTTCACTAATTCCGAAAGCAAACGTTTCTGTACCCGCGAGGCTCTTGCAAATTATACAGCCCTTGTTTAGTTTTCCCTGGGAGTTCCCTTCAAAAGGTGAATGGGCTAGAGAGCCTATTTCTGTTGCGGCTCTGTTTGGTTAATGGTAGCTGCAACTGAGTGCGTTTAGGATTCTTGTTAAGTGCTTGAATGAAAAGGACGTTTTAATGAATGTGCTGTTCTTTTGCGTTCGCTGGGTATTATTTTTGCGCTGTAATTGGAGTTGCGGAACGAGATTTATGTAAAAAAAGTGGCGTTTTAATAGCTCGCAGAACACATGTCAAGCGAGAGGTTACAGGAAGATCCTTGTCAGATAAGGATCAGCTTGTTTGGTAAAAGGATTGTTTTTATAGTCTTGAAAGCTACTTGCTACATTTTGAGGTAGGATTCAATATTTTAGAAATACCATGCGCTTATAACTTATGCATGTCTTCTGGGAGTATAGGATGTATTATTATTCTTCCCTCTAAACGTTACACATTCCTACTCGATCGAATCTCAAACTTATCTGGAAAATCTAAATTTATTTGTCTCTTTTCAGATATCATTTACATGTCAACAGCTTTCCCAGGAAGTTTAAAGAAAATCCTTTCAGAAGTTCCCAAAAACACATCAAATTCACATTTGAATTTCGGGTCCGAAGTGGCGTGTTAGATCGAAAGTGTTGTTTTGCTTTGTGTTAAAGAAAAAAGGAAGATACTGTGAGGAAAGTAAAAGCTACCCAAAAAAAAAACTTTCCATATTAAAGAAAAGGAAAAGTTTAAGCCCTGATGGTGACGCCCCCAGCAGCAAATGCCACGCATGAGGAGGGCTGACATGAAAATTTGCGAAAATAATCCGGTAAGAGTGCGATTACCACTCACCTGTTCTCCAAATTGAAAATTTAAATTGATTTAATGCGATTTTGCATTACCCCATTGTCAGTTGCTGAATTTCCGTTGAAGAGTTTTAATCGACTTTGGCGGAGTCCCGTGAAATAACCTCATTTGGTTTTAAATTAATGCCACAAATGTAGGATTCCGAATTTCGATAATTGGAACAGGTTTAGGGTGGGGGTGCTAATTAATAGTTTCTATTTCTGAGCGAATTTTATTTAAAATGGCGTCAGGTTTTTATAGGCTTTAAACTGGTTGTGAATTTGCTTTGAGGTTTTTCAGAGAGGTATATTTTATTTATTTATTTATAGAAATTCCCACGATAGCAATACAGATAGGATTTTTCGGAAGTCGGTAACGGCCGAATGTAAATATTTTGTATATTTATGTATAATTTAGTGTTATTGGCTTTAATCGTAACCCAGAGATATTCGCGGTTCATCTACTATTTAATCTCTGTGCGAATTTACTCACTGGTCGCAACACTTAATGGAATTTGTTCCATTTTACGAGCTGCAACACAAGTACCGGCATTACTTAAGGTACTATTTTGTCGCCAGTACTCTTCTTAATTATTACATTCACGAATGTTTGATCGCATAGGATGAGTAATAATTATCCAACAACCATACATGTAGACTTGTATTGAAATATAGAGCGCCAATACTATCATGAAATATCGCATCTTCATAGCATGCTTTCATTACTGGGTCTTAGTTGTTGGTCATCTTCTACTTATCGGCAATTCAGATTTTACCTCCAGTATAGACATAGACGATTGGGATTGCAGTTTTATCGCAATTATTTCTCCCATTAGAAAACAATTCCAGATACTTTGTTAAAATAAATGGTATTGGATTGAAAATATGTAAAAGGGACGCTAATACTATATAGCCACATCAGCATCCGTTACGTCAGCATCTCTCCATACACCCTACCACCTGGATTCCAGAGTAACGATCCCTTCCAAAAACAAATAGTATAGCGCTTAAAATTCAATGAAACGCTTCTTTTGTTTGAGTTTATCTGCTGAAAATCACATCTGAAAATCCAGAACCTCAAGCCATACTCTTCTGAAACAAATAACAAGATGCCAACAACCCCTTATTTCTGTTTCTAAGCATAAGCTTCAAATTCTCATAAAAACATTTTTACACTTTTCCGTGTCCATAGCCCATCCCTCACACAAAGTTTCCGTTTTATGGTTTACATAACACCCTTGGGTGTGTTCATTTCACCCGCGAGCAAATAAAAGCGAACGGGGGGAGCTTCCCTGTGCAACGGATGCAGTATATCCAGGGGAAT
>QYTT01079260.1:2481-33869 GCA_006980735.1 Dasypogon diadema | reverse complement strand
TATCGAAAGCTCCCAGAATATACCTACCTACCGGCAGCTCTTGAAAGTGATTGCGATAAACGCGATAGCATTGCTGTGGTGTCAGATTTTGTGGTGAGGTGCAACCGACAAGTTCTCAGATCGTAATCCAGGCCAAAATGTGGGATGGTTACCGATCTTGATCTTATGTTTCGATTTTAATTGACAAAGCCTTGTCAAATTACCGACTGCATCGAGTTGCTTTTCTCTGTCATCTGTCATTGTATCTTTTGTATCTTTTTTGAAGCATGAAGCCATGCCGAACTTACAATTAGACATGGAGAGATGGAGACACATATAGGTCAAAGCAAAACAGATACATTGTTTGCATGTTTTATTAATTTTATGAATTTTAAAATTTTAATTGTGATCACTGTTGTGTGATTATTTTCATATTCGTGGATCTGTGTGATGATAAATGGTGATGTGCTGGAGAAATGAGCCTTAGAATATTTAGGATATGATAAAGGATATGCCGGTTGCCGCATTTACTTCATTGCTTCTTTATCATTTCTTATGTTGACGGTTTTTTATAAAATAGATCTTGTATTGAGTTATAATTTTGAGAATATTTTTTGTGGATAAACTTTTATTTATAAATAAAAATATATATTTCATTAGTTGTGAAAAATGGTTTTGTCAGCCGCAAGGCTTCCTTTCATTACTTACGTAAATTGTATATGAGTGTAATAAATCTCAATGCTTTTCTTTCACAATTCCAATATTAAAAAATGATAAAATTTTTATGCAGCGCCATAACTTCTGCTTTGAGTCCGTTGAAGTTTTGAATCCGATCAGTTTTCAACTTTTCACTTTTTCATTGGAATTTTAATTATATAATAATCTATTCAGTAATGAAATGTTGAGAAACTTTTAGCATAGTTGCATATTTCGATTCCCCAGTTTTTATTTTACTCTATACTTATTTTCATTTTATTTCTTACTTTGGTTGGATTTTTTTCTTTTAGATTCAGAAACTTACTTTACTAAAGTTAACGATCCAATTCATTTCTTTAAGGTATCTACACAAACGACCATTTAAAAGATACTCTTGAAGTTGTTCTTTATTTGCTCTTGTTACTTTATTGATTTTTGCACGGTAAACCAAAGACAATTTGTTCTAATTGATCGACCAATACACGTAAATATATAAGAGTTCAGACCTTGATGGAAATAATAACTATACTTAATAGTCTTCACTAATCACTTCCTCATTCTAATGGCTGCTATTAGCACTGAATGATTCGAATGGAGGTTACAGTATGAAGTCATAGTACTCTCTATATATGTTTAAGTCGTAGGGTCAATTATCGTTTCAAACGCCTGATTATTTAGAATTTTTATATAATAATTGGGAAGACTAATTAAAAAGTCCCCTCTGATAAAAATATTCTCCAATGTTTTATTATATATACAAAATTGTATTAGTAGCAACTATAAATCCCTGAAAAGCAGTGCTAATAAAGGTAATAAAAGTAGGAATCTTTAACTAGTTTAGACCGCAATATCTCGAACTGAAATGAATTTCAAAAGTTCTTCACTTACCTGCTCCACTGCAGTGTCAATTTACACAATACCTTAAAAAGAAAGAAAATCTAAAATCTCACAGATATCTCGAAATTCTCAAGTGACTTAATGTGCATGAAGATTGCAAAATCATATTTAATGAGATGTCCAATGAAAGACTGCTGTGGGTTAAGGCTACCTTAGAATATAAGTAGCTAATGAGCCATAAAATTATTAAGTTAAACTTAGATTGCCCGTTTGTTTCTCGTCTAGTAGTTCGTGTTTTAACTCATTATGAACTGCCTGTGGATGGATATATTTGGACATTGTTGAGGCAGCATGTGATGAACTTTTAATTCTTTTCCATTTTTTTTGCCTCTGCTCTGACGTAATTTCTACTTTGTGATTGTTGATTAAAATTAATAAAATTATATTTTGTGTTGAATGATGATGAAGCAGTAAGTGGCAATTAATTACAATTCCAGGTTTTTGATATAGTCTGGGCTATATGGAATTTAAGGTCAACAAGATTCCTGATTGAACATTTATTTATTTATTTCTGAAATAAGTCTTCAGCCAATATATAATTATTTCGAGTAAACTTAATCACCGAAAATGTTAATGCCACTTCATGAATATTTGAGGAGCTTGTTTGTGACCTGAAAAGCATTCTTTTATTTTCATTAATGATGCCCCTTTGTTCTTGTTCAAATCGAGAATTGAGCCCTTTATAAGTCACATTTCGAAAATTTCGCAAAAATCCAAATATAAATTTAATTTAAAACTTTAAGCGCCACTCCGAACTTTCGGAGAAAGTCTCTCAAGTATAGTGGATTTTTATGACTTACGACTCACGTGACGCCTAAGGTGCGAAAGCCCTGTAAAATATAATTTTCCTATGGTAGTAAGTAAAAATACCCTTACCCCACCTTTAAAATAAACGACTCAATTCCTCATTATATTTTTTTTGTTTTACGATGCAGCCAAAGTTCAGGGGATGCCGTATGATGCTATGCACAGTCTAGGCGAAGAGGAAAGTGGGAATGGGGAAAAGGGATTTGGAGATTGACCGGAAGTATTGGTATACATTCTACTTAAAAAACGGCGGCCTATAATCAATGGGGAAAACAGAAAGATGGTAATCTGTTCCACATCTGGGTAGTTCTGCTCAAGAAGGAATCTCGAAATCTCACGTTATGCTGAAGATGCCAAGATCTTGCCTGATACCTTATTTGAGCATGAATGCTTTCTTTTAAAATCTCAGACCTCGATACTTTTCATTATATTATGTGTTTCGAATCAACTGCCATTAAACATTGATAAATGCATTTGTATATACTTTACACGTAAGAAAAGTATTGTTTTTTTAAATTATACCATGGGCAGACACTCGTTAAATAAACTTGACAAAACGAAGAATCTTGATGTCGGACTAAATAGTCGCTAATGCTGAAGAAGAATTTGGTGATCCATTCATAACGAAGATTCTATGTTGTACTTTTGTCGGACCTGCATTTAAGGACTCCAGTTCGATCTGGTCGTTATTCTGTGTTGTCCATATTATTTGTATTGAGGGGATCCAATGAAATTTCCTTAGGTTTGTTCTCTTCGACAATCCTTCTAGCTTGCCTCCACATACGAACAGATTGAACCTTATTTCACTGCATATCCTTAAAAAGCGTCGCAGTGATTCTAAAATGATTTTCGTTGCTGATTGTATGCAGGATACAATTAGTCCACCTGAGCTGGTTGCTTCCTTTAAGATTTCTATACCCGCTCATACTTTGATGTCTGCAAGTAAAACTAATAAAAACCTATTTGTAAAATCATTCCTACTTTTTTTGTTTTCTAATTTTAATCTATCAAATATTAAGACAGTATCGATTGAAATCATTTTGAAGAGATTTTAAATGACTTTTAAATAGATTTCAATCTTTGTAAAAAAAAGTAATTTGCTTTAATGTCATAAAAAGATACATCTTGGAGATGCCGGGCATCGATCCCGGTACCTCTCACATGCTAAGCGAGCGCTCTACCATCTGAGCTACATCCCCTGTGTGTAAATTTCAGAGAAAATCGACTATGTTCTCAAAATGACCTACAAAACTAATTGTCCAAGTTTGAATTCGATATCTGTGATCAGAATAACAAATCTTTCTTGAAGCGAACAAAACTCGCCAAACAGGTTTTTAGTTCCAAACCGGTGTCTGTTGCACCTAAAGTAACCTGAGATATCTTAAGTTGACTGTTACTTTGGAGAAAATCAATTTACATTTAAAAATATTATTATTAGGAAATTAGAAATGTAATACGAAAGAAGAAATAGAACTCTGTGTTTACTACGAAATTTTTTAATTTATGGTCTGCTTTATTTTTGAACCAAACATTTTGATTTTCTCTGATTCAGAGAGCGTTTGTTTCTGTTGGAAAATATGACAAACATTATTTTCATACTATCTGTTTTTTAAATTACTGATATATAGCTACTGTTTTTTTGGAATTTGTTTACATTTCAAGTGTTGGTTTTTATGTGGGATTGTTGAGAAACTAAAATCTTTATGATTTTTAGAGGTACAATATTTCCTGTTTTTATTATATACAAATAAGATTGTGCGAATGATTATTGCTCCGTTTTTTGACCAGCATCTGATTAACACAGCATAAACCTAAGGAAAATTTATTAATCGAAACGAGTAGAGGCAATTGCATCCCATACCGTTTCCATATTCCACGTTGCTCGAGCCCCCTAAGAATAATTATGAATCGTCATGCTATAGTGCGCAATCTGAAGCCGTCAGAAGCAATTAACTCCCTTGTTCAGCAGTGCGACTTCCGGTTGCAGAGGATTTTTATGGCCTCAGGTACCCTGAGATTTGCCGAAGTTGTTTACTCTGCACATGTCACCGCGCCATAATTACGTTCACATTAAATGCAAACAATGTAACGTTACAATTTGTAATCAATGCTTCAGGTGTGAATAATTGCAGCGTGTGAATGCGAAGAAATTTTGTAGACATTGTGAAAGCGGATTCGTCGAAACAGAGGTCTGTGTCTAATGCTCTTAAGAACTCTAAGGTATGACTTAAGTTGTGGTCGGTATACACACAACATACCTTTGAATACATGAATAGACGGAAATTTTTAAACCAATAATCGAAGCAAGTGAGGATGAAACCCACTGGTAATTTAAGATTTCTGTGGTTTCTTTGTGGATTCTATGAATTAAGAAGAATTTCCTAAGGTGAAAAGTGGGAAAAACGGATCGATACCACTTGGTTATGCAACAAGGCTTCCGCTTTTCAACACGGCTCTTGTCTGCTCTATAGAACTCTCCAAGTTTTTAGAAGTTTATTGGATTAGATTCGCTGGAAAATATACCTGTCTGCTATAAATAGATATAGTGAAAAATTCTCTGTCTGAGTATATTTAAAATTTCTCACTACTAGTTTGGAGTGGTTTTCACGGAATATTTTATGAAGCCATTAAATTGAATTAAGAAAGATAGTAACTATCTTTGGTTATAAAATTAACCACAAGATAATAAACGAATACTATAAACAACTCAGTAGAAAGATAGTATTTCCGGAAGCTCGTGTGGATGAGTTTTATATTATGAGAGTTTTGCAGCTTTTGTTTACTTTGTGGAAATCTAAATTTCTCGCGCGTGTAAACCACTGGCAACATATTCTGCTTATTTTCTTTGGCTATTTTATTTTCTTCTACTGTAAATTAATTAAAACTTGAATATAGGTTAACGCCTTTGCTGAGAAAATGTAATTGAAGATAAATATGAATCTAAGTCTATATTTATAATGGTTTCACTATTTGTACTCGATTACTATTGTTTGATTTTACATAGTATTTTAATATCTTTCAGTTCGCTTTCAATTTCTGCAAACAAATTGTTTGCTTTAGTGCGTGTTTCCAAGGTCGTAAAAATTTTATATGATCAAAATAATTTGGTAATTTTTGTGTAAGTTTCTTTTTTGTAATAATACTGAGATATTTTTCGAAGAGTGGCTGAAATAAGAAAAATATAGTGATTTAAAAATTTCCTATAATACTTTTTTGTATTTTCAAGACCTTTACTCAAGATGGTACCAATGACTAAAGACCAAAGATGAATCCTAAAAGAGGACTTCTTTCCTTCCAAATCTGTTATGTGGATTTTTTCGATATTGTCTAAGCTCAAGGTAAAACTCTTTGATACACACAGCAAAGGTGTTTTTCTTTAAGGGCAGTCAGCTGAAATTTCTACTGCGCAATATCCCATTGGCTTCGCAAGTAAAATTGTCATTAGTAGAATTCCCTAAATCTTTGGTATCCAGAAACTTTATGATCTTTTTGGTTTATTTGGCTTTTGCAATTTATTTTAGCTGGTATAATCAATTTTTTGCAATTTGCTGGTTTATTGTATAAAAGCTATTCAATATTTAATTTTATTTAAAAGTGGAAATGAGTTGAGCATCAGTTTCCTCAACATTAACATTTTCAACTTCCGTTAAACGAAACATAAATTTATTTTCTAAAACTCTACATAGAGGAATTAGTTCTTTAATAAGTTTACCTAAACATGGGAATACCCTAGCAATCCATTGACTTATCTGTGGTCAATCAAATTTAATTTGAACTACTGCAAAGAAAACTGCAGCGTCTACCGGAAGACAGAATATCTGAGGAACTTTTCTGCAGGGATATCTTATCTCGTTATAGTACTGAAGACGATCCAATAGTCAGTTCTAATGGAAAAGCTGCATTTGCCAATAATATTGAATGGACGGAAGTGAACAGAATACACACAGAAATCCTATTATCCGAACTTCTTATTTCCGGTAACGTTTTAAGTCGAAGAAGTAGATGATGTTTCAAGAATATACGAGCCGGCGGGTATTTATTGCTCAGCCCTTGTTAAAGATTTCATGATTCCTTAAACCCTTCCATTTTCAAGCGAATTATCACCGATTTTACCTGTTGTCCACACTTTCCCTACAATTCGATTACCATAAGAGTCAATGGTCGCCATGTATTAATTTACTGCATAATATAGGTGGGTGGGCACGTACACCGTTCGAGGTCAACCGATTCATTCGAGCATAACGTCCGCTTGGTTTATTTTTACAGCCTCCCGACCCTTTGATTGCTCATTCAAATTCACGCAATGAACACATAATGGATACATAGACCAGGTAAAGTCGTATGATAAATTTCATTAAAGGCGAGTTATAAATAGCAAATCGCAACTACAACGTATAGTTGAGAGCCACCCACTCAATAGTTGTGGCGCTTCCGTGAAGAATAGCGGTTGCGATGTAATAACGAAAGTTTCTTGCGGATTAAGTCCTTGTTCAGAGCTTTAAGGGTTTAATAAAAAAAACCCCAACACTGCATACCCACCTCGTTCTCGTCTAGAATCAAATGAAAAATTCATTTTAGCATTTTGTGCTAAGTATCAGGAAATGGGTGCAATTCACTGGGTAGAATAAAAGCAATCCATACTTTCGAGACAAGTGATGAATTTTTGTCTGACGTTCGCGGCAATTTTGAATACTCCTGGGTTTTCTTCCCACGATAACTTTGCTTCCGGCTGCATAGTTTTGCAGTAACATTTTATTGATGAAAAGTGCATCAATGTTTCCGGTCCACATATTTTTTTTGTTACGTTCCGTAATTCTGTACTTACAGTTTGTTTACTTCATCTCTTCGAAATTGGCACAGTTTCCAAAGTTCACTCCATTTTGAAAATTTATCAATAAACTTTTGTTAATATTTTGTAATACAAAGTTCTCAGTTTTTATGCTTGTGCTTGTGCAGACTATTATTTAGATTATTACCTATTGCTTTGTACATAATTTCGTACTGAATTGCTAGCTATTGAGGCACATATCACGTGTGAAACATGCTAGTGAATAGAATATAGAGAGAATATCGAAAACTGGAGTAGTCAGTTGTAGTTTTGTTGCTTTTTTACAAATCGTTTGTACAATTATTTCCATTCATAGCTGAAGTATCTTATTTGAGTTTACGAGGTAAATTATGTTCATACATTAACTATTCGTCGTCTACATTAGATGCTAATTCTAAACTCGGCGTGTTTATATTGCCAACAATCATAGCATTCTAGAATTACATTCTAATCTTGTTGAGCATCGACTTGTAGCAAATAAAAGCCCACTTTAACAATTTGTTTCCAAAACAAGCTTTACGAACATGACTGAATTGAACACATCTTACAGAAAAGCTAAAATTGTTTACAATTAAATTAGGAACCAGCGGCTATGTCCTCATTACCATGCCAACTACAATTCATACAAGTAAACATTTAAAAAATAATTCATTGCGCATTCTGAGATTTCAACAATCAGGAAAAATAAACAATTCGAGTAGAATCAACTGTGTTTCCCAAGCGGTTGAACTAATCAAAATAGTCAGCGTTTTGGCATAGAAACTATCGACGGAATCGAGTGAATAACCCAAAAAACAAATTTAGAGCGATGACTAATTGTAAAAAGTTAGAGCTTTCTCGGACGCTTTTGAAGTTCTAAAATAATTTTGTCTGCTGTGGTTTCGGACAATTTTACATTTCAGATATTTCCGTTCCATTTATTGCGGCAGATCCGTAGATTCACTTACTTAAGCGGGAAAATGTTGCTGTTCGGTATGTTTTTGGTTAACTTGGTCACCTGCTTGTGTCGAGCTGTGAAGAATTGAAAATTGGATTAATGCAATTTTTTCTTTCAATCCATCAATTTCACTTACTTGTCACCAGTTATACCAGTCTTAATTTGTTCTCCATTTACGGTTCCCTCAACATTCAAGTTTCCACTTCTGAGGACTGCAGCCTTAATCTTATTTAATATCTATGTACCTCCATTCGTTGCCTCCGCATTAAACCGATTAATGGTTTGCGTGATATAAATGGGCAAAATGAGAACGAAGTCGATAAATTATGATAAAATTCCACACTGCAGAATATTCATATGATGCTAACTAATATTTCAGTATTAATGGAAATAGAATGAAAACTTTTGGTCGGGTGTATCTAAGTATCTTTAGAAATGATATGCCTTTTATTTGCATGCAGAAATAGACTGGCTGGTGATTGATTTAAAAATGTTTATAGCGCTTCCAGCTTTATTACTACTGGGTGGTGTCTGGGTTTTATGTCTTATGCATGTTTGCTCTACAGCATACTTGAGCGTAATTTAATTCGGAATCCCAAGATATAACAAAAATATATTTGAATTGTAGTACCATTTTGTTTCATTTTTGAGAATTAGTTTACTAAGATGTACATCTTCATATTTTTATTGCATTTTTGTGCCTCGGCGTGGCGCCTAGATAAGGTGAAGGTGCACAGGAAGCGCTCTCAGCGGTATTCGTGGAGAATACTGTCCGCGCCGTAGAATCAGGAAGCCACGAAAGGCGTTCCTGTGGGCAGCTAATGTGGTAAACGATACCGGGCTGTTGTCCTCGAAAACCGGAGGCTAGGGTTTTAGTCAAGACACTTCCGCTTCCTTAAAAAAACGGCAGGTGAATACTTAAGTTGTTCAAGCAGGACAGATATACATATAGTATCCATATAATCAAGAAAAGCGAAAAATAAACATTTAGTTTCTTAAATACACTGAAAGTAACATAGAATCTTCGGAGCTCCGGGCTAAGGTGTCCTTCAGGGCTAATGGTCGCAATTTGAGGAGTGTCCACCTTTTGTATTTTAACTTTTCTAGACTTTTCTCGGCTGACTGCTGAGAAATGCAGCTTCTGAGCTAGAAGGGAAGCTCGTTATTTATGATTATTAGAAATATAAAAGTTAATGGGTGACAAAGCAAAATCCCAATCTTTCTGTGGGTGTTGCAATTACTAACACTCGCATTCAATGAACCAGGAAATTACCTTTATCAAATATAATGTTCTACGAAATTTGTTTTTAGAAGAGAAATAAAAATCTAAAATTTAGAGAATAATCAGAGCTCTTTGTACTGATGCTATAAAAATGACGGGAGGTAAGCAAATCGGAAAGAGTATCCAAAAATCCCTAAATCCCTGTAGGGATAAGGTGATGCACATAAAAGGCAAGGGGAACAAAGTTTTTTCAGAATTGACGGTTTTCTTGGTCGTAATTTAATTTAATTATTTTAAACAGTCATCAATATGGAATTCGTTGATGGAATCTCATGATTATGCTATTATATTTCGAAATTTTTGGTCATCGTAAAGGGCGAATGTAAACTTACTCCAAATAAGAGGCAAACTTTATACGACTTTACGGCTTTCCTTTCCTTTTCTTTTTTTTCCAAAAAAAAGTTTAGTTCCTTCCATGCAAGGCTTTAAGTATAGATCCATGTTTTCAAATATTTGTAACTTCAAAAAAAAATTGTCTAATATAATCATATTAAAATTCGAAAGTAAGGGAACACCTTTCTTCTACTAGTTCATCTACTGATTTCTGCAGCTTAAGATTTAAGAACCTTTGAAGATTATATTTGGAATTTCTGTAAGTAGCTCTTATATTTGATGTCTGTGAAATTCTCTTTTAATTTCCCAATTTCCATATTTGCGCCATGGCAAAAATTGGCAAAATTCATAATCAGATTAAGGAAGAATTCAATGATCAAGAACTTCTTTGCATATACGCATAAATCCGTTCTAGGAAGAAATTCCTGAGAAAATATTATTGATTTTTAATTGTGTACTTTACTAAGGGGTAACTATGGAAATCCTAAAGAAGATTACAAACAAAAACAAATTTAAATTGAATTCGATAAGAATTTTAAATCCTAATTTAATTGGGAATTTTTTCCATGGAAATAGTTTGTTTATAATTTTAACTGTATGCTAAATAAACAATATTATACTTCCTTTCAACTCATTTATATTTACATCTTCAGTGCAAATTTGTACTAATTTTCTTTATTTCAAAATTATATTTAAAGGCAATTAACTATGTCTGATCTAAAATCCATTACCATTTCGAATCCATTTTATTTTGTGCGGTCAGCATAAGAAAGTTATATTTAAATTGAATCCCATGACGAACAAACGTAATAAAGAATTTTCGAGAAAGCAATGAAATATATATAATTAATTGATTATGTTTCAAATGCTTTTATTTATTAATAAGAGATTTGCCGACTTATTCATTTGGAGGAATTAATTAAAAAGAAGCGGTGGAGTTCTATAATCTCAACATACTCTAAAAAATGTTCGGAAAATTTGGCCTTACAAATTTTTAAATTCAGAAAAATGTTATAGGTTGCTTTTTAAATTTCTGTTTCTAAGACAATTCTTTAATTCATTTACATCCATTTAATTGAGATACACAGAACAACGAGAATAATGTATCTTTATAAACCAATTATCGCTTGCTTTCAGCTATCTACAGGTTTGTATCTTCGTATCTTCGTGATGCAAGCTCATTTTATCAGTAAATGACGCTAAACGTTAGGAAGTATTCAAATAGTTATATCATTTAAATCTGGTTTTTCCAATACATTGGAGAGATTCTTATTAATCCGAAATAATTAGCATATTTCTTTTTCTTTACTTTGCTATTTAAGCTTACGATTGCAGTTAAACTTGAACAGTCTACAACGTTAAAAATAAACGTAGTCAACAGTAACCTCAGATAAAATCTAAATGAACATGACTATTTGAAATTTTATTTCTTATTTGAATAGCGAATGTACTAACAATATTTTGCAATCGAAGTATTCAAAATTTATTGAAGTTTTTCCTTTGATAAAAATAGTCTCATTTGTCTGATTTATGTACACTTAAATCGATTTTGGGTCTCTGTAATATCCTTGAACCAATTCTCTTGTTAACAATTTTCTCTTAAAGCTATTTTCTCGTACGTAATTTTCTCGTACGCAATTTTGTCGTATACAATTTTCTCGGGTAAAATACAAACGAAATATTACCAAATATCCTTATATCCTTGAACAACCACACTTTTAATTTACTCTTTACATATAATTTGGTAGTCCTGAAAAGGACTGATTTTCTTTTTTTAAACTTATTCCATTCTTCCTGGATATAGTTTTTTAACATCATTTAAAAAGATCTCGAAAAGATCCTTCTGAAGCTTTTTTGACAAAGGATCTCAAAATAAATTTCTAATTTGTCCAGTTTTATATTCAATTTTTTATACAAGGCAAAACATATTCTGCGGTGGTATTAATAAAATAAATGGAAAAGTCCAAAAAATCAGTCCTTTTAACGCTACCAAATTATATATAAAAAGTAAATTAAAAGTTTGTGTGTTAAGGATATAAGATTATTGGTAATATTTCGTTTGTATCTCGTGCACATAAGTATAAATTATCTTTACATTAAGTCTAGTAATTCTTTTTCAGTGCACCAAGTGTAAGGCACATTTGAAAGTCCTTTATGTCCTTACGAAAGGACATCACCAAAAATAAATCATATGGCCCTATAGAAGGCGTCGTTACCTAAATATGGGCCGAATTTGGAACTTTCATTATTTACCGTTATGAAAATATTTGAGTTAAATGGAAAAATAAGAAAAATGAACTTTTTAATCTTGTAAAAGGACATATCTTGAAATTGAATTTCAAACGTGAAACAGAAAATTGGAATTTCAAACGTACTTTTTGACCTTTAAATGACCTTGTCGCCTAAAAACTCTAACGTTATCTTAGATATTTCGATGTCTTGAGGTACCGTTATGCAAAGTTTCAAGAAAATCGGGCATGCCACCTAAACGGCTTTTGATTACAAAAATGAAATTTTGAATTAGAAGTAGTTATATCCTTTTTGATCCAAAAAATGCGGGAATTATACATTCAAACTGGAAAACTTTGTTCATTAATTATTAATTTATCAAATTTTTTCTCTGAGCTATAAATTAGAGTATAGTGTGCTGATGTGTACAAAGTTTTCCTTAATCTAGAATAGACATTTTGTGCCAAAAGCGATCATTAATGAAACATAGTTCATGCGATTTTGCATCTCAATTAACTTCAGCGAAAGAATTCAAATTGTTCACACTCTTTACATATTTCCCGATCTTATTACAAAACACGGAAATTTATCTAAATCTGGGCCCTTGAAACAATATTCAGTCGGAACGGCCAACAATCAATGTTTCCCAGAAAATCTCGTTGAAAGTGTGCCAACACATTGGCGCGGCAGGCTGAGTAGCAAGTTTAATGCTCTAAATCAGAATTCTTACGCCATCTCAGAGTTCCCTGGCCTCAAAAATATCTGTAAATATTTTTGCGTAGAAATTATCCAAGTTCACTTTCTGATTCCACTTCTTCACACCATTTCATATAGGAACAGCCGACAGATCTAATATTTCCAAGTTTTATTTAAAAGTGATGAGGAAATTTTAAAATCTGACCACCACCGGATGAGCAGATGAATAGGACTCATAAATAAAAATAGATAAAGCAAGAAAATAACTCGATGGGGCTTTGCAAATTTACAAGAGTGGAAGGATTCATTGATTTGTTGAATTTAAGTATTCGACTGAGTTAGAAGATTGACTACATTTTAATAAACTTTTAACGAATATTTTATTTTTTGTTTCAGATCACATCTTCTAAACATCAATAGGACTTAAATATCAGTGATCTGAGAGGAGATCGTCATTATATTAGGCATAGTGAGGAATGCAGCGTTGTCCATACATTCATGAGATGCGAGAACGTTTATTGGGTCAACCGCAAGAGTCATTGGCTTTGGATAATATGGAACGCGACGGATTAATCGACAATCGACAATCGGCTGAAAGTAATCAGGTCGGAACAGTGGTGAAGGTAGGGCAGGACTCGTACAATGAATTTATTAACCCCTGACATCTTTTTATTCGATTACACTCAATTAATTATTTTAATGTCTTTAGATATTTTAGCTGTATAATGCATCTACATTAATAGTGTTGCTACATTTTCGTAAACAGCTCGTTTTTGGATCCCAAAAGAAATTCTTTGCACGAGTACATATGCCTAATGCTCTTTATTGTAAACTGAAACAAAAATATTTTCTATATTTTATTACATTTATTTATTTATGTTTTTCGTTAAATACAGTTTTGATTGCAATTGGAAGAGAAACGGAAATTAATTTAAAAAGTTATACTGACCAGGGTTTATTTACTTTAACCTATTTTCACCTATTTAGTATTATACCCCACTGTCACCGACATTACCATTCACGAACACTCAACAAAGCATATCCTATTAAATTATTAAATTTGAACACCACACTGTGCATGGTAAATGCTTTTCCAAGTTTTTAGAACTCAGTCGTTTGAAGTTGTTCTTTTTTCAATACTCTATCTATCTTAGTTTTCATTTACCTTTGTAAAATAAGATGTTGTTTTTTCTAAATTTCTGTCTATTAAATGCTTTATGTCTTTCGATGAAGAAATATCTTTTATAAGTTTTGCTTTAGATAAAAGTACATAAAATAGAGTAAAAGGGAAGCTGCTATTTCACTGATAAAATATTCTTTTAATTTAGAAACTGCGCTGTGAAAACGTTTTGGTGTTTTCTGTGTGGCTTTATAAAAGGTTGTTGCAAAGAGGAAGGTTTATAAAAACATAGCTGTCGTGTTACATGTTGTTTCGCTAGCAAAGAAATTAAATTTTATCTAAAAAAATACCCATATACTGTGAGTAGTTTCATATAATAAAAGGAGTCCAGATACAGTGGAAATGTTTTTAATTCTACAAAGTGTATACAATATTCTGGTTGTAGTTGTGTCTAAACATACCTAATCCGTTATTGTTTAGCTTGTATATATACAAGCTGCCTGAATTAGTACTCAATTCACACATTCACGTATATGTAGGTAGTGTCCATTTTTTACATTTGAAGATCTGAACATATTGATTGAATCGAAGATTGTGTAAGAGTATTAGTCTTAACTGAAACCAGTACTGTTCTCTCGAGAGTTAACCGCAAATTGTAAATTTTATTGAAAGTGAGCAAGAGAGAGCTATTAATGAAAATACAGAAGGTGACAAAATGAAGACTTATGGCACTCCACTTCATCGTTGATTACAAAAAGCACAGAGGTAATATAATTTATAGGATAGTTAGAAAGTTCATTTAGTAAAGCCATATTGTAGACAGTTTTGCATTTAATTAGTCTTATTTTTGATCAAGCGGGAATTAGGCATATTTCATAGTGAGTTTGCATGTACAATTTGCCTCCTGATAGATTTGTCTTACTTTCAACGACTTACGTCGCTTATATGATCGGAAATCTGTTTATTTTTACAACACATCTCGATTCTAACCTGCCTCCTACGTATATCCACTGATTATACAAATATCACACCTACCAAATACAGCAGGCAAAAAGTAGAAACCCTAATGTTAATGTACATCTGTACTAAATCGGTAAATTTTTGGGAAGAAGAGTATTTTCCGACCCACCTAATACTACCGTCAGAAAAAATGTCCCATGATGATACTTCTAAGGTTTCTATTGTACTTGGTTGTTAATTAAGTTTGTTATTAATGTGTTGTCTCACAGCAGTGCGCCATCAGAACTTGAGCATTTTTCTGACCTTACAAGCATTAAATCGCAATGAGATACTTCAAACATCGCGTATCCAATAAGCTTATGTGCTCCGAGGGAAAGAAATGGTAAGCTTATTTACTGAAGTCAATAAAATTCTCCCTATTTTCGGTTTTCATATGAAAATCTTCATACCACATGCACATAGACTTTTGCGCTCTTTATAGAAGGACCTATAGAGATTTCGTGACATGCGAGATAATTATTAGCATTTATTAATAGATAGGTGTCGGCCTGCCAGTCCCTCATCAATAAAGTTGCTATTTTTGTGGGAACCTTGTCGTATATATATTTTTCTTGCCTTGATGTATACGTTGTAGATAGTATCAGATTTTGCAAGGTTAAATGTTACAAATTTATTTCCACATACACGTAATGACGACCATGTACATAAGGCCTTTTGGTAATTTTGTAGATTCTTCTCTGTCGGCAACAATTAGGTATAAATATTATATATGTATTTGAAAAATGTACAAAATAAAATTAAAATTTCTCTTTCTGTCGAACTACTGTAAGAATAGTTTTGATTTTACTGCATGAATTATAAAATTTTTCAAGAAGGTTCTAAGCTCGTCTTTTCTCTGTTTCATTATCCTGAATACTTTTCTACAGTTCTCTCGATGTAAGTTTAGCTTTTTAAATTAGTTTCCTTTTCATTACGTGCACCGCTTCAATAAAGTCATTTTAAATGTGTACAGAAAAAAAATAATTGAAGAATTTCTTGAAACAGCTTCACGCAGATGGTTATCACACAAGTCCTGCACATCAAAGAACACCCCTAGTACCACGGGATTTAGGAGAAGATTTCAATTTAGATTTTGATGATGATCCTCCAGTGGATCCGAGGAAACCAAAAAATGCCAAGTAAGTAAAAGAAGGATACTACAATACTAATACTAATGTTAATTCTATAATAAAATTTTAAACACAGTCCGATTGCTTTGCAAGATAACATCCAAAGCGATGAAATTTGCAGTGTCTAATTAATTTTTTATCAGATGTGAAGGGCTTTTCTTGGTAAAGTAATCGTAAGTCTGTCTAACCTATCAATAAAATCTCGTGCTAAATTTCCATCTTCAATACTAATAATTTTCCATACTAAGTTAACTGTCACGGTCTGATAAAATTAATTTGGACACCATGAATGACTAGACCTGCTATGTTTACCTTTAAATTATTTTAATTTGAATTTTTTATTCTTTTGATAATTACAACACGAAAAATCCATTCCAGCAACGAACTGGACAATCAGGCGCCACAGCCAAAAAGGTTAGAAAAGTTATAGTGTAGTTCTTGAAGTTTTATGGAACGTTCCTCATGTTTTTTGAGTTATCCTAAAATAACGTTTTGAACTCCTCAGATGCACTAAAGTAGAACGCTGTAGCTTTGAGATAGATTGCACTGTTTTGCCATATTGGCTGTTACTAAAAAATCATATCCTCCCCCCAGTACATGTACTTGTTTGAATTGATTTGTGTTTTGCTTCTGGAATTTGCTTTTAACTAATAAATGACTTTTCTAATGAGAGATTCCGTAAAGTGGGTCACTTGAGATTTCGCATTTGTTAAAAATATTTCCCACATGTTGGAAAAGTAGAAATTTATAAAAGTCGTCCGAAGATTTGAAATAGAGGATCAAACAGAAAATCTCCCGGCTAGCTTCACTGTGACCACACACAATTTGTGTATTTTGAAGTAGATACTCGTTTTGCATATTTTGCGCTATCACTCGATATTTGTTATTCTAGGTAAATTTTTATTTGTTTCATTAATTCTGGCGTGCTCCAGATTAATGGGAATATTCCAGCAAATATTTATATGGGTCAAGTGTTGTGCATACATGTGGCTTACTAGATATTCAGCTTTGGTAAATAAATATTGCCAGTGATTAGATGAAGATACACATCTAGTGCAACTGTTTAGTAATCTGGACATCATCCAATGATTTTTTACATATTTTTTTGAAGCTATAAAATTTGGTTTGTGTTTTAAAGCAGTGGCGCATAGGAAGATAAACTAATATTGTTTAACAATAAAATTTTATATACACCTGTGTATGTGAGTGAACGGGAAAATAAGAAGGCAGCATATGTAGACAGAAAAAAAGTATTAATATGAATCCTCGAACACTAAGATGTCGAAAATTCATATGAAGACCGATTGATTTTTGCGATTAATTTTATGAATTAAATTTTTGAAATGTATTTTGTGTGTTAAGGTTTATCAGAATTAAGTAGCATTCATTTAAAATCGTTACACTACAGCAAAACTTATAGAGTTGTTTTTTTGAAAATGGGCATGTCCTTTTACTGGCGAACTCATTTGATTAAACGGTCTTTACTGAAAGCATTAATCTTACTCTAACATGATTGAAAAACTACATCCTTTCTGCTACCCGTTTAACCAACACTTTAAAATATTACAGTAATTATGACATGTATATATATTGAAAAAGATCAGCATCCTTCGCATATAAGCTGGGGCTTTGCATTGTTTCACCTTTGTGATTAGCTAGACTTCTTTTGGCAATATCTCATACATATATGGATTAATACTAGAAATATGTATTATTTACAAGATTAATGTATGATTCTTTAATTTGATTATTGTACTCAGTGGCATCATTCCCTTCCGACTTTATAGAAGAACTTTAAGTAGTGATGATATTCAACATTTGACACAACTTTTCAGGTCTCCTACGCAAAAATTCTGAGGTATTTTTAAATGTCCAAGTCCTTTGATATGAAACAAAAATTATTTTTCTTTAAAGAGATATTAAAATGCTAGGTTTTTTTGCAAAAAGATTTTTTAGCAAATTAAAAAGATGGCTTTAAAACACAATTTTACAGGAGGCATTGAGAAATTTCAACAATGCTACAAGCACCCTTCGGCTCCTACGAAAAACGACCAAATTCCTGTTTATATTTGCATTCGAGGTACATTTTCTACAGCAATCTAAATTTAAATTCCAAAATTCGAGCACTCTCAAGTATTTCTTTTAACTTTTCCAAAATTGAAAGTGTTATTTACCGAACACAAAGAAATTGGAGTTTAGCGAGCATAATAATTGAGCTCCAGGATGTAAGCGGGCAATACACGGTGTAAAATATTCACGAAGCTGTGTTGATATTAAAACCCCAACACGTTAAGTGGTATGTAGGGCTTTGATAAAAGGCAAACCTGGAAGAAGGAGGCTAAATAAAGGAAAAACCATTTGGTCTAGAGACGATGGTTGTACATACTCCTCTGTACATAACGTGAGATTTGCTTTCTGGGCGCAAAATTCTGCCTTTGTTTTTATCGACGTAAAAGCAGAAAATTTCACGACGGATTCACCACCAAAACTCAGCTTTTATGTTTTGGATCAATAAAATTTGCACAAGGTGGAGGAGGGATGCATGCTGTATGCGAACATTTTCACCCACAACAGAAAATTTAGATTTTCAACATCACAACGTGACTGTATCTCTGTTTCGCCTGCAGGATTAAAATGGAATGTTACCCCTGAATATTCTCCCCTCGGCTTGACGGTAATATTTTGGTCCTTGTTCTCTTTCAGTAGTTAGCAGCATCCACCCTCCCTGTAAATGTGCTAATGCTGTTGGTCTTGTTTTTCTTTAGCCAGCATCCTGACTGAGATTTTTAGTCCTTTCAACGTCTTATATCTGTTCACCTCTGGTCGAGCACGAAGAATATTGAATCGTAGAGTTCGATTCATTTGCGATTTTCGTGTGTAAAACGGAGGGCGCTAGAATTACGAGAAAATTTACAGAAATATTGGAAAAAGTAACAAAGAAAAAATTGTGGTGGTTTTTGTGTAATTTAAAGGATTTATTGGAACCGACTGACTTACACATTGTCTAGTCTAAAGGAATTTAAAGTGTTGAGTTTACTAGCCATGCAGTGCAAATCTAGAACTTCCAAACCATATAGTTTTCGTCCTCTGAACACAATCCTTATGATATTGAAAGTGCCACTATCATATACCTAAATATAATTTAATCGAGATTTCAGATTTTGACCTGAATTGTACCCCGGAACAAATTATTGAAAGATAGCCTAACTATGATATTATGTGATTTTAACGAGTAATACCGTTAAAGTGAATGCAGGTCTACTTACACTAATTTCTATTGACGGAGGTCACTAGGTCGCCCGGGCGGCCAATCGTTTAGCTGGACCCCACCCCACAGTACGCATATCCTAATTTCGCGCAAAAACACCATTCGCAATAAGTAGAGAACAGTAGGTACCGATTCGGAGAAGCCTCTTCTTCTGTTGCTTTTCTCAAGAAAGATAGACAGCAGCTCCCAACCTAATTACGTTTTGGCACGTTTTTATCCTCCTCTTGTTCTGAAATTCAGAACACTTTTACGGACCTATATTGTACAGAACCATATTCAAAGCGTACTGTTAATATCGTTTTGAGCCCAAAAGCTCAGTGTCTTTCGGAACGTCCTTGAATAAAAAGCTCCCAGCTTCCAACGTACACGACACATTTTAAATTTGTCTTCCAGATACAACGACAACAGTTCGTCCTTAGAAATGCAGTTAAAACCTTAGATTGAAATTGTCGAGCACAAGGACTGAAAAACGAAACTGCAAAATGTGATTACAGAAAAAGTGAAGTACATCGATTTGCTCAAATTTTAGCTCAGTTTATAGTCGGGACAGTAGATCGATGGTAGTACAAAGTGTAGAATCAGAGAAATCTTTGTTTTAGCAAAGTATATAGAAGGAGTTGTTCTCAGTTCAGTAATTGAAAGGTGTAACAAAAAGTTCTTTTAACAAAATCAAAATGGGTGGTGGTGAAGTAAAAGTTGCTACCGTAGACGTTGAGAGCGGTGATAACATGGCAACATTACCAGTGTCCAGAGCTCATACTGGAAGCAGTGATAGTGCCGAAAAGAACAATGCTGCGAACAAAGAAATGGAACTGAAAAATGTTATGCCGCAACCATTACAAAGGTGCTTCATTTATTTTTTTATTTAAATGTTTTTAATATATACAAAATCTGGAAATTGTGAAATTTATTAACACCGGAAATTTCTACATCGTTTATTCGCATGAGCGTTGGCATGCGTAAAACTTGATACTTTGAATCAAAAATGGCGCTCGGAGTTCATCAATACATTAACGTTGTTTGTAGCTTACACAGTGCGCCAATCATCATGTAGTCTATAGTAGTCATGTTGCTTCTTGTGATTTATTTTTGCCAGTTAAAATTAAATGTACATAGTGCTCTAATTCACAAAGATATTATTACTAATTAAAGCAAGATTATTGGCTACGTCGTCCTTAAGTAAGCCACGAGTGGATTTTTTCACAATATTTCTGTCGCGAAATTTCCTGATGTGTTTAACAAGGCAAGTGTAACAAACAAAGTATTTTTCTCGTTCGCGGCTAATACCAAATTTCGAATTCTTGTCTATTAATGTGTTGTTTACTGCGGATGACTACATTTTAAATATTCTGTCTCCATTTCCAAATAATTACGCATTAATTGCATGTTATTCGAATCAAGAAAGTACAAAAAATAATAAATCAAATTGCTCTCAATGTGCAGAAAAATTTTCAGCGGAAAAACAAAAGCAAAGATCAGTTTATATTCGTGGCATATGGAAACCACATCGTGGAAAAATTTCAATTTTTTAAAATAATCTCTTTTTATAAATACAAGCTAACAAAATAATTTTGGAATACCTCCCAAAACATTCTGGAACTGTGAGAACTGTACAAAATAGATCTAAGCAAGCTTTGTTTCATACGCTGTTATTTTGAGTAATCCCCCTTATAATCCTGAGACGTATAAGAAGACGGAACCTTAATATAAAATCATTATCATGATATGGTACCAATCAATATAATACCAAACTCTATTTTGATAATAGCTATAGTTACTTTTGAGGGTTTAAAAGTCTGGTAAGATCTACATAGGTTGGAGTACGTCACAACCGGGTACAACTTCACAGACTGTATACGCACGAAACAGTTCTGGAGTATCTATAATCTAATGTCTTTGAGTATTTAGTGTATGAATGAAATGTTGGCTTGGAATGTTGCCCATACGAGTACTTATATTACTGAAAATGCCAACAGAAAGTTAAGAGTGGAAAAATGTAAGAATTTGTGATTTCTGCAGAATTTTGCAGCTAGTACCTGTTTAGACAGGATAAAAGTCAAAAACCTCTTTTTTTATTGGTCCGCTAAGAGCCCTTTTCGCTTATGAAGCTCACCTGTTTTTGTTTATGCGGATGGAATTGGATCTCTTGATTGACATGGATTCTGAACCATGCAAGTCTGTTTGTTGCCAGCAGAAATATCTGGAGCATTGGTAGACTCTGCGATTCAAACCTGGATTTAATAAATTATGAGATACTAATCAACTAAGCCACGATGTCCTTATTCAGATGCAATAAAATCCTTCAATACATTTTCATGATACTTTAGGCACAGGTAAGGTATTAAAATTCAATTGTTAAAAAAACAGAAATGTATAAACTTTACAAATGTGAAATAAGTGACCTTATGACGCTCCCACCCACTACGTCCGCAAAATATGTAAATTGTCCGACCGAAATTCGATTGTTAACTTAACTAAATTGCCACAGTTGTAAGAAAACAAAGAATGCTTGAGTTTTGCTAAGCCTTAGTGCAGTGCATGCATATGCTCAATTTGCATGGATAATGTTACGCAATTAGCAGCTAATTGAAAAGTGGCATGACTTAATCGCTAAATAAATTGTTGGTTTTAATTGGGTCTTTTAAAAACATCACTACTTTCTGTACTGCAATTCTTTGCCAACATAAACTTTCTTCTTATTCACAGTTCATATATTTTCGCAATGTCGTGTACAAGTAGACATATAAGCACCTATGCACCTTTGGCTTTTCACTCATTAACGGAATGCTTATACGTAACTTACTGACCTTACCTAAGCCACCTTTGTAGAACTGTCGCTACAATCCATACGCTTTATGTAACATATCATAAATAATCATTAAGTAGATATCTGGGACATTAGCTGAAGCACACCGCCCTGGTATGTATGTCAAGCCCTGTTGGAGTCTAAAAATATCACCAGACCTATAAATAACACTTCCAGTCACAACAGGGCTTTAGATTAGCAAGAATACCTCCTCATAACTTCACTGCCTCTAACAATTAGACTCATTTCATACTAGTTGTAGATGATATAGACAACTTGTTATAATTTCGATTTTATTGCGGTAGTCTTCTTTTCACTTGAGATCATCCGTGCACTCATTCTGCGTGTTCATGCTGCTCATGCAACTTTCATCTACTTTATGCGAAGGAGTCAATGATTTTTAATGACATGAGATTTTATCTAATTTTCTAGGACATCACTGTTCATCGTCACCAGTCTGGTGTACGCTATGATCCTGATAGTTGTATGCATTGCCTATGTGATAAGTGACGTTACCACACATCGACTACCTGTTCTCTATTATGAAGGATTCTTCACTTACCTCTACGGGGCCAGTATCCTTTTCTTGTTGTACGTGTTCTGCTTCTTGTTGCAGGGTAAGTAGACTGTTGCTGGTGCTCTCTACTAGAGGTGTTTACTTTACGAATTCCTTTCTATCATTCATGTTGACATTTTAGAAAGTACTTGTTGTAATGGAGGCAAACCGAAGCCACCCAAAGAGAAGAAACCGAAAAAGCAGAAGCCAAAGAAGCCGGATCCATCCGATTCCAAGGAAGGAAAGGGAAGTAAGGATTCAGGGAAGGGTGGTAAACCAAGTCCTTTCCAGGTAAGATTTCAATTAATTTGTCTATTAGAAATCGGGTATAAGTTATTCAAGAGAAGCTTTTTAAGTTCTGTGGCAGCATTTTTATTAATTTTTTACGGATTGTTTTTTTTTTGTAAATTAAAATCAATGTGCAAAAATTCTCGCTTGCTAAATTTTATTTAAAAAGCTTCCTTCGTGCGGTTGTTGAGTTTTCCTCTTATCTCATAAGTGCGTAACAAAGTCATACACTTAATAATAATTTATTTTCTATTTTAATTAATCTAACTTAATTTTTTGTTATTTTTCCACTAGTAAGATCTGTTCAAAAGGGAACTTGTTTAGATTTATGTGCCATATATGTTTGGCTTAAGTACAGCCAAGAAATGATATGAAATATGTATATACATTTTGGTAGGGAACCAAAATTTCAATGAATTACTTAAAACAAATTTCAGTAGAAATGCAGGGAATCCATGTTATCAAATAGCGACTCTTACGTTTCATATAAATAATAAAAGTATTACGGTTCACCCATAGATTAAATTCAGGCAGATAGATAGATAATAATGTATAATCTTAATATAATTTCATAAACTTCGACGCATCTATATGACTTTAAGATGTGTCCAGAAAAAACAACTATAGGGTACCCAGGTTATTCTGGAGGGAAACCCCGAGGATATTGGGTATCATAGAAATTCCCACACACTGTGACTTCATGGCATGCAATAGATATTCACTTTTGTAATATGTAATCCTGGATGCGTGCCGCGTAAAAAAGACATGTAAAAAACGCGTAAAAGCAAGGAGTCGCGTAAAAAACCCGCATAAAAGCGAGGAATTATGTAAGAAAGTAATTCGCGTAAATAAAAATGGCAAAAGAGTAAATCGCTTATACTTTTAGTTCTTCCTTACAAAATTGTTCAAAGCGTAAATGTATACAGGCGTGTTAAGTAAATAAATGCACAGCTATATGCCGTACGTTGTGATATTCCTTTAAAAGGAGGTTAAATGATTTTGGAATTTTTAAAAACCTGCCTACCTTTTCCATCCCGTACTTTAAGGTACATCCTAAGGTAGAATTTGATGGGGGACCATTTGCCCTTTCTAATTATTCCTCAAACACTTACTTACCTCCCTCCCATTAAAAGGTACACGGTTTAAAAGTTTAAAAAATGTTTTTTTTGACGAAGTTTTGCTTTCAAAATATATCTCGAAGATTTTTGAAAGCTTTTTCTGGTTTCCTTTGCCAAATCTTGTAGAGTACCTCTCGCTTTTGTTCTGTAATGTTTATTTAAATTATCAATTTTTCTGGGGTGCCGCATGGCAATCATACAGGTCCATTTCTCGTTGTTATTTTCAAAAATGATGTTTTTTTATTCCTGTTCATTTCGAGATTTCTTTGCTATGCTAATGATGCCAAGATATTAGGTGTTATCTCATCCATACATTGTTATTTTCTTTTCTTGGCCACGCTGTTTTTTTTTTACCACATATAAGAGTTTTTCAGTATATGTCGATCTTGCTTATGAACGTTATCGAAAACCCCTTTACATTCCGAAAATGGGGCTGAGGTACTATTTCGTCAAAATTTCTGCATACATCAGACATTTAATAAATTCTAATCGACTGCGATACACTGATCATCATGATATCAGTTCATTCAGAACAAAGGGAATGATACAGATATTAATCTTCTGTAAATAAAACAATATAAAAATGCTGGGCACATTGTATTTTAAATTTTATAAAAATTCTTTAAGAGTATCTTCTAAGCATCCATGCTATCTTTCTAGGGTATACGTATTATAGGTATGTGTAATTTTTAATATTTATCGACAAGATATTCTTTTGAACAGATCTTTTTTTTGTTTTTTTCTTTAACTAAGTTCGTTATAACAAACTAAACAAAACAAAACTGTATAACACACACAGGAAAAGTTTCCCAAAAAGAAACGTGACTTGGTCCGAGAAAAGTTACTCCAGGTATGAATAAGAAAGTGTTAGACTCTTTCACTAAGCAGCAATCTAACATGTGTCAAGTATAGATTACAGAAAAATACTAACAAATCTCACTTGCTACCTAACACATCCATGTTATTCTCCTTGGTTTAATTAATATGGTACTTTGAATCCAGAATCTGTCAATAACCTCTTCTAGTTTTGTGTTACAATCGTGTTCTATCTATTAATGGTGTCTTTTTCGTGTAGTTATTGTTCTATGACTCAAGTCATGACCCAAACTTGAAACTAATTACTAAGATTGTGCTAGTCCCGTCGTTTTGTCACTAATGGTACTAACAGAATGTGCTAGAAAGTGTTTAACCTACTAACTGAGAACTGATTTGTGATTGTCTTGGAAGTGGTAATTTCACAGTTCCCATTGTTTTACATGCGAATTTTATTCTGTGTTTTTGTTGCTTGATGATTTTTTTTGGTTTTTTACGTGTGAAAAAGAAATATTTGGCTTTGTTTTCGTATGTTGCATGCCGACAAATGTGCCCCCTTTCCTCAACCTATGTACGGTTGAGAAATTTTAGAGAAACTTATAATTTTTGAAGAAAAATTAATTAATGAAGGTAAATTTATAAATCAATGGCAATTGTGCAATTATTACAGCGTTAATTAAACCTTGAATTAAAAAACACAAATTGCTTTGACGAAATTCTTTCCCATTTGTCTGCATCTTGAGTTTTATGTTTAATCACAATTACTTGGCTCTCTTACAGTCTCATTTTGACTTTAAAATTTCTAATTAAGTGGCCTATAATTATACTACAACAAATTGGTTAAATCTTAAAAATATGAGTAAACATTAACGACGGTGTTCCATTAAAATAATTTCTGGCACCGAGGTAAAAGTGGCGAGCGGAAAATTGTTATCCAAGAAATGGTGGAACTTTTTCAAGTATGCACTTATCCGGATAAAATTCTGTGGAAACTTTAAGTTTTAATGCAAACAACATTTCCTTCATTTTCATGTCAAGCATCATTTTTGTACAAATACAGCAACCACCATAAATGATTCTTCTCAGCATGTCCCACTTTCCAGTTCGAGGAGATGTTCTCCATTAAAAAAGTTTCTTTAGGCTTGGGTGAGGGCGAAATTTGAATTTCATTCAGATACTCGTTCAGTTACGTATGCAGCAAGTTTTGGATTTCATTTTTTAAATCCATCAGCGAGACATAAATGGTAATTGGAAATGTACTTTTTCAGAGAATTCCACTGTATTATATTCTGACTTCCCCTCGTCACGAGGGAATAATTTTGAATAAATTTTTCCTTGCTAGTTATTACTAAATGTGTAATATTTCGTTTAACGTAATGTTTCAGAATACAATGTTTGTAATTTACTAGTTAATTTTAGAAATGTACGTTGGGCACACTTTCCCCAAATAAAAAAATATTACGAGAAAGTAATAGAAAATATTTTTGATGTATTATAATAAAGAAATAAACTACTGATGAATTGGGCCTGATCTCATCATTTCAGCTATTAAATATCATTTTCTTATTTAATCGTCGTTATGAATGGCGGGTTGTATGAAAAAATTGACAAAATTATTTTTCTGCTAAGTAAAAAATCAGATGCTGTAAAAACTCAAAGTGTCCAAGAGGATATTCTGGAGAGCACCAGTTCTTCCAGGATTTTCTAGCAACCTTAACGATATTTCAAAGCCAAAAATACAGGCGTTTGTAGTAGGTCGTTCTCAATCCCCAGCAAAATATGGTTTAAAAACGTGTTCCCTCTAAATTAATTAACGTACTCTAGAACCCTTTTAACAACTACACTAATATCCAGTATGTTTTGCACAATTCCAATTGATACACACGATCTTATTTTTCACAATTATTTTTAAACCCACCATATTAACGCTTCGTTTTAGTGAAATTAAGAAAAAAGGTATTAACCTCTAAAAATCTGTTGATTTTCATTTTAGGATACACAAGCTGAAGCAGAACCAACAGCAACACCAAAGACTGTTCGTAAACGAAAAACGACTCAAAGTGACCAGACTCATGGTAGTTTCTTCCTGCGCGTTGGAGCGATAGGTAAGTACATTATTAATTCCATTTGAATACATCGATAGTTGGTATAATTTGTATCACTTTGTAGCATTTGGCTTGGGTGCAATGATATACGTAGGATTAGAATTTGGATCATTTTTCGAAATACCCTTCGATTCACCATGCCATCACATACTTAGCGGTGTTAATCCACTCCTTCAGATGATTTTCACTTTTATGCAAATGTACTTCATATTCATGAATGCAAGAGTAAGTAAAATTAGTTTACTGTTAAAAATGGTTTGATACCTTCCTAAGTACACGAAATCCTTATAAACCCATTCCATTTTCCCCATCCGTATTTGGCATTAGTAAATAGTGTTAATGTATTATAAAATACGGCCATTGCACAGACTTCCCGGATTGTTTTGAATCCTCTGCAGGTATGATGAAATTCAAAATTTTTGAAAATAGCTTGCTCTTCCAAGTCCGAAAAGCGCAAAATACTAATAAATACAAAAAATTGAGACCCTATTTTTCTTTCAGCTAAATATTCATCGATTTAAAGTTCTTGCGCGTTTTGGGCTTATGCATGTAGTTGCAACCAATATCTGCGTATGGATACGTACATTAGTAAAGGAGTCTCTGCATGAAATAACAATCTATCATCAGAGGAGAGGACCTGCTCCGGAAGATTCTATTATCTTGGAGTCTATTCGTCGGCACACTTTACGACATGCTGGCACTGTGATGAAAACACATATTGGTCCTAACTCTGAGTTCGAAGTATTAGAAGCCGACTCTCTGGACAATATGAGTCCTCGGGAGAATGTTTTTTCCAAAATTGTCAAAGCTACTGTAGAGGGAGTTACTCACGCTTTCGGGAGCGATGACGATGAATTTGATACCACTACAATGCGCACAACTACCACAAGAACACCAACTCCATCAAGTACAACATTTTCTACTTCCACTTCAACTGAGACTCCACTTTCTACAGCATTTGCCTTGGGAAGCACAACAATGATGAGAAAATTGAAGAAGTTTATTACATCAACGAGCACTGCCAACCCAATTTTTTCAACAACAACAACCACAACAACTACAACTACTACCACAGAAGCACCAACAACAACATTCTTTCACCCAACTACTGAAGACACTGCTACAACTTTAACTGCATCTAGCACCAATAATGCATTTGCATCAATACTTTCTTTCTTCACTTCATCAACGCCATCACCAACTACAACAACCACTCAGGACACATTCATTTTAAATAATTTGTTCAGTGGAATGGAAAATTCATATCGTACTTATTCTGGTATTTCGCACGATGAAACAAATCCGATAGAAACCTATGAGAACTTGGACAATATCTATCCGGCCGCATTGTCTTCTGCAATTGGAACATTAAATTCTTCAGCATGCGGTCGAGTGGACATTATGGGAACTATTGTCTACGACTCCGCACCGTACTTATATCCATTTATTATTGAATACTCTCTTGTAGGAGCCGTTGTTCTCTATGTAATGTGGAAGCATATTGGCCGCAATCCAAAATATTTGAACGAGGAAGATCTTGAGCATCGTTTAGAAGTTATGCTGTCCCGCAGGGCAGTAGCTATGGCTCAACAAGCGCGCACCGGAAGAGTAGATTGTGTAGGCTCATCCAAAGGACTCTTCTTTGGCTTGTTGTTGTTGGTTGGATCTCTTATCTGCTTGATTCTATTCTTCGTTCTCGTACGCCATCCTCAATTCTCTTTGCTCGCTATCTATTTAGCCGATGTAAGCCACTGTGCGTTAATGGCGTTTGCAATATTAGCTATAATAATTGGTTTTATACGGTAATTGGGATCCTTTTTAGCAGTTAGAGTAAATTTAAAATTTTCAATTTTTAGCGTAAAATGTTTGAAATTCCGATGTGAAGAGCAAAGCAATCTGAATGATATCCTGCTACGTATCTCAGCCTTTGGTCTATTTGTTTATTCAGTTTTTAGTGTAATCGCTGGATCATTAAAAGCTTTGGATAGCGAACCAAACCTTCTAGTCACAATTACTGGTATTGTTGCAGTATTCCAAGTTGTTCTACAGTTGCTATTTATTGCTGATGTCTCCCGTCGCCGAGTGCATTTACCTGAACATGATAGAAGCAAACCCGGTAGACAAATTGTAACCTTTTTGCTCATATGCAATGTATCCATGTTTGCCATTTATACATTCGAAGCTCAAAAAGTTTTTGCAAATCCTGTGAGTATAGTCGAATAATAGTTTATTGTTTGAAACTGTTATATATTGTCAGTTTCGTAATAAAAAATATTTTTCAGGTACAACTCGATTTCTATGGCTTTGTTCCATGGTCAATAATACAACGCGTTACTCTTCCACTTTGCATCTTCCATCGCTTCCATAGTGCAGTAACACTAGCTGAAATCTGGAAAACTACATACAAAGCCCGTTTGGAATAAAATCAACTGATAAGTGCCGCAGGGGCTGACCAGAAATAGTAAATGTAGGGGGAGTGTTAAAGCAGGAATACAAAGATACAAAACGAATTGCAGGATAGCAAAGTTAATGTGTACGAATAGGATTATTAATAATGTTCGTAATAAACAGAACGTTCATAACGTGTGAGCTACATACTAAGTCATATTTAAATACAAATGAGTAAAGTAATATAATTCAGTTGGTAAAAAGTTAATTTATTTTTAAAAAGTGGGGAGAAATTTTTAAAGAGATAAACTAATGAGAATCGTTAGCAACTAAACAAGGCAGATTGAGTCATATATAGATTTTAACGAAGTAAGTAAAATGTTGTCATTTTCAAATCAAATAAGAAGCATATATTTCAAAATCTTGTTCCCATCTATGTATAGGTGTTAGCGTAAAATCCATTATTAATAAAAATTGACAAAGACGAGAAAATTTTTAATATTAAATAGGAAAAGCAAGCAGTCATTCTTCAATTAAGAGGTCAACGTTAGGAAGAGATATATTTAACTTGTTCAGGTAAAAGTAGTAGGATATATATCAGCTGAGAATGAAAATCTATCCCTTTCCGTTAACAAACACAGCCAGAACCGATTCGAATTATTATTATGATTAATAAAAGCACACACCCACATCATCCCTACCCAAAAACTGATAATATTCAATTTATCATTATTATGATAATGTGCCATTTTTATTAAACATTTCCACTCAGTTTTTGTAGCGTCCTTTATACTTCTAACGAATTAGAAAACAAAAAACAAAATATTAAATTAGGAGTCATTCGTAGAATAAAACAATTTTTGTCCATTCAAAGTAGATGCAAATCGCGATGTTAAGCGTGAATGAGTTTTTGTACTTATCTACTTTTTATATACACAAAAAACTAATAAAAAAAAGAATATAAGTAAAAATTAACGAGAACTGCTAATCTATGTAAAAAAAAAAAAAAAAATCAAATTTATATAAATGTAAAATTTATCAAAAAGAATTTGGAAAAATTAAAAGCAATGGCGATTTAAAATGAAAAGAATTGAAGAAAAATTGATTAATACAGAATTTAAATGAAATAATTAATCATTTTATTTAAACTGAAAGAAAACGTAAGAGTATAATTTGTTAAATATTGATATTTGTAAATTTTATTTTTTTATATATCATATATGTATTTTTTACGTTTATGAAAGAAGTAAAAGAAACAAAAACACTTTTTTAATAAATTTTACTAAACAAACGTAAATCACTGGGAGAATATTAAACGTCTTTAATGTCCCACCTAAGTGTATGGTATTTTATCGAAATACAAAATATTAAGCCAAAAGCAGTAACAATTTTAAGACTAGAAAAAAAAGGAAAAACAGAAAAATGAAAACAAATGCATTAAATTTTGGACAAATGCAATCATGAAATATTGGATTTATCAGTTTTTTTTCACATATATGGACCAGTGAGTTGGATTATTCCGAAGTAGATTTTACTAAAATTCGAAATAAATTTTATCAATAATTTAATTTTTGTTTTTATTGTTTCTCTTTATTTCAGAAGTATGTGAAACGTTGTGAACTGTGGGAAAATTTGACAAGTGAAAGTATATTATTTCTACTACAATTTTGTTTTTAAATTCTATCGATTTGTTTCATCACCAATGAAATGATTGTGGTGGGGTAATTACAATACGATGCATCCGAAGACATAAAAGCCGTTTTGCTTTTTATGTGCTTTTTAGAGATTATGGAAATTAAGTACTCTAAGCTTTCCAGTAGTTCTGGGAATCCCTTCATTTATTTCAATATGATTTCCAGAACTTTTTTCGGTTGCCACAGATATGATGATATAGGTGATAAACTTATAATTATTATGTTGTTTTTGCTTATATGTATAACTTTCTGGAAGGCCTATGATTGTCTTCCATTCTGTGGGTAATTTACCAATCCCATTTCTGTAAGACTGTTCATTTTTGGAATTAAGAAACTCTTTTACTGCTGCGTTGGTGAGTTGAGATTTGGTCCTAAATTGATGTTCTTTTATATATTTAGCAGGTCATGTGCTAATTAAT
>QYTT01079258.1:27691-38315 GCA_006980735.1 Dasypogon diadema | reverse complement strand
CCTTAGAACTGCTGGGTAAGGTTAAATAACCACAACAATTTAGGTAAATTCTTGCTACATGAGAAAGCTGTTAGCCGGGATTTTTATCTCATTTTGTAGATAAATTTAGAGAGGGCAGTTTCTGTAAATATCTTTCATGCGAACTATTAACAATAATAATATTTCTGGGGAACTTTTGCAATCTTTCGTAAGGAGTTAAATTTAGTAAATTGGAATTTTAGAAATTAAAACCGAAATCATGAGAAAAAGGAGGTTCCTTATTTATTCAGAAGCACCGCAACCGTTCTTATAGATTGACATTTTAATGCGAGGAGTCCAGCAGTTCAGTCCTAAGAAGACCGAGTATTTTAACCGAATTTTGTCCGGAAGAGAATTGGATCCATCAACCACCCTAACCAGTATCGCCGGAGACGCGATTTCATCTGTACTAAAGATGGCAGTTCAGTAAATTAGACTATAGGTTAAGTTTCAGACTGATTCTTGTCGAATTATTCTATGAATTGGAGGGCATGCTGACTGAATTTCTGTTCCCTGAGTTCCACTTAAATGATGTGTCTGTTTTTTTATTTACGATCCCCCAAAGGATCTGTCCTCAGGAATTTTGTTTAATTTTCTTGCATTAGAGTTAGAGTCTTATGCTTTTGTCGAAGTCATTCTGGCTGGTGATTTCAGAAAATTGCTCTGTGATGAAAGTAGAAAGTTTCTTGATGCGATGAGCGTTAAATGTGTTACGAATAATTTTCTTTTTTGCTAGTGTAGGTGTGGGTCTTTTCTGTTAGATTTTTTTTTCCATTGGGAATAATAGTTCGTAGGTAGCGTTCCATAAGCAAGTTTCTTTTCCGGCATCTGATCATGATCTAATATCCTTGTCATATCAGTGGCCAAAGCCAGCAAGTGAAATCTGTTTCATATTCGTGATCCTGAAATCTATTATTCGTTGACTAAAGATTTGGAAAGACCTGTTCACTTACAAATATTTGTGTACCTTAACAGTTTTGATATTCCGTCTACTAATCAAAACGGTTTGTGAAAGAGTTATAGCATTTCTATGACCCTGCAATATTGAACTTGACAGAGTCACCGGTCTTGCCTTCTCTAAGGCGTTTGACTCGGTGAATCATGCGGTTTTACTACATAAGCTGCAGGTGTGCTGAGTTGTCGCATGAAGTGTCGTAGGATTCAATTCTTGGGCCGCTCTTGTTTTCAATATATCTTTAAACTCAATCAATATGAATTCGGAGATAATAAGAGCTTTACTTGTCATCATCCAAAGGCAGAATTGAGGGTATTATAAGTGAAATGAATCCTGATCTTAAGCAAATTTATGTGTGCGCTTAAAAAAGTCGTTCAATCTTCTAAAAATAATTGCTATATGTTTGAAATATATCAATCCGACGGCATTTTCTCTAGTGGTTCTGGGTAGTGTAGCTGCTAGTGACAGACTAACGTGAAATAAATCTATGTAGATGGTGCATGTAATATATTGGGCCATTTCTTCAGTATTATTGTGACTTTTTCTAAATTTATACCTAGGTTTGGAAGAGCTACTACCGTAATGATTTTTGCAAAGAATAACTCTCCAAAATTCACGTCACATTATTGTTCTATTGAATTTCTGTTAATTTTAACCAATAAGAAACGAGCCCTATGTGATACATTATTTTCACTCTTTCATGTTATCTATCTTTTATCTTATCGTTTTTTTTCCATGTATCGAAATATTGTAATTACTTCTCAGAAGTTCCTATACTGCCCTATTGATGTACATTTTGGGTGTTCGGATGTATCTACCTTCTCCAACTAATGTTTTTGTTTTTATGAATATATATTTGTACATTGTGAAAAAGGACATAAGAATTATTTTTGGGTCTGGTAGATATATTTACTTCTACCTTTTAAAACGGACATACATACAAATAACGGGTGGAGGGATTAATGTAACGAGGGTATCCTAAACACTACAAAGTCTTACACAGCAATATGGAAAGAATTTTATCTCAGGTAATCTTTAGGTAATGAATCAGGTCATATTAAATTAGAAATCAGGAATACTTAACTGCTGCCATTTCTACCTGTAATAAAACATTTTATAGATGAAAATAATCCCTTAACTTGAAGAAGGATGAAAGTCAGGATCATTAAAACAACTGCCGTGCTGTGTAAACTGGAAAACATGTAATCCTTTCATGAGTACATGAGAAATTACACACAGATTTAAGTCATTACACAAACTCACACATTAAAAATGTATCTGCCTAATCAGAAAGAGAGTAATCCATACATCAAGGCAATATACAACCCGGTATACGTTTATGTACGTACATTTCACAATTCAGACCTCGTATTCTCGTATTCTTATTCTAAATGGACTTAAATTTATTACCAAATCAGAAACATTTGCAAATCTGTTGTTATTTTTTCTTCTCGAATAACATCATTTCCATCCACAGGATTCTTTGAATTCCCTGGAAAGCAGTTAATCACGCAATTTATGGTGGAATCTGTACCAAAACTAAACTCGAGTGCAAGTTAAGCCGACGAACCTTCTACTCTTATGCAAATTACTTTGTAATAAATCAGGAGAAATTTTAAAAATTCCTTAAAAGTTAATGTTCCGGAAAGAAGGCCTCCCCAGTGAAATGTGCATAGTACACACATATCTTAATAAAACGATTTTCTAGCGATATAAATTTAAGGAAGTCACGTGCCAGTTGCGGCTGTAATATATATGTATGTCTATGGTCTATATGTTGCGCGCTGTATATGTATATGTATATGGTGAACTTTTGGCTGGTAAAGTTGTCCCTATATTACTATATGGCACCTTTATCCCTATATGTGCTAAGGTAGCGCCCTAACAAGCTATGTGTAGGTTTAAGTTGTTTTATTGCTTGAGATTTGTGAGGACCAAAGTTATCTGAACCTCAGCAACTACGTTCTGTGCATAAGGGTAATGGCAACACCAAAGGTAATTGGGCTCGTTGTGTGGCATAAAAGTATCCCTAAAATGTTCGCACGTACGCGGAAACTTTCTGTTGAGATTACTATTATTAACCCATGTAGCTGTAAGCTTTATTGGCTGTACGAAAACTTCTTGGAATTCAGCTTTATTTTAAGTGGCTCCCAGCTTCTTGTAGTCCTGACAAACTATGCGATGCCCCCAAGACCAAGACCACATTCGGGTTATGGCCAATTCACTTTTATCTCGTAATTTTTGGTTCGTTGTGTTTATGAGTTGTGAAAATATTTTTGGGTATCGTCAAGTTTTGGTAATATTATCTTTTTTCTTTTCTTTGTTATTCAAATTGGGCCTTTTTTATCTTTTTATGGTACATAGATACCCAGTTTTGCCTAATTTGAGAGAGTGAAATAATTGAGAGGATTTACAGAACTATTTCTGTTTATTGTGGTCTAAATTCCCATATGTAATCCAGAAGATAAAAAGATTTGGACGTCTTGTATAGTTTTTTACAAATTCTTGTCTGCTTTAAGGATAATCACCTCATACGCCTTATTCGACATTTATTTTCCCCCACATTCAACACTATTATACGATTTTTACAACACTATTCCGTAAGCCATTTTTTTTTGATTATCACAACGTGGAATACAAGAAGGCTGTTAGTTTTCCAAACCCATTCCGTGTCCTTAAAATTCATGTTTATTGAAAATGCTCGGTGGATTCATCACTCAGTTTCACTGTCTAAGCCAGACCTAGTTGAATGAAATGACCACCGCATTCATTTCTACAAATTTTAACTAACAAAGGATATATCACCATTTGACATATAGAAAATAGAGACTATGAGTTTTAGTTTAACGCTGAGGCTGTCACTAACTGACTTTATCAAAAGTCATGCACGACGTGACAAAAAAGTGAATTGTTGGATAAAATTCCCCCTGAGGACATGAAAGCACCTTTTTTTCAACTGGACTAGAAATGTGTTTCCATCATTGTCACAGTTATCGATTTTATGCACATTGAAGTCAGAATATCTGTCACATTTAAAGACAAGTATATTATATGGAATGGATTCCCATTTGTATGAATTCAAACAAATTTGAACGAGTTTCAATAGAATAATTTACATGTGTGATATTTCTGTGATAGTAGGCGTGTAAATTTTTTTGCTGAATAGCATTTTGTTAGGCTAAAAATTTAGGAGAATTTAATTTCTGAAAAAATGTGACATGACGTAATAGTAAGAAACTAATGGTATCTAATTTAACGACCATATACTGATAAAAGTGAAGTGATGCGAGTAATTTAACAAGCTCAAGTGGATAATTATTTCACAGAAAATATTGGCTTAGTGTACAGAGATGTTCTCGAGTACATCACGATAAGATTGAGCACAAAGTAGCGCACTGTTGAACTTAAAGCATAAGGCATCGTTATATCATTCAGACAGAAAGCCAGCAGTTGCACGATAGTCTTTTCTAGACCATTAAGCAGCTTTTAACTCGTATAGCGCTGATATAAGGAAAAATTAATGTGCACTAAAATAGGCCTCGGGAGGATTACTAAAATGTGTAAAAGCAAAATAGTAGCGATCCCAGAATAGAGCTCTAAGGCGGACCACATCTGTAATCAAGTGAAGAAGAGAAAATGGACCGGATATAAAAGTCTGAGAAGCAAAGTCCAAATATTGATTAATTAATTATAATTTATTTGACAAAAATCAATATTTACAATACGAGGAAAAAATGAATGTTGTTTAATCTATTCTACAAATTCGCTGGCTTGCAAATAGATGAGTTTATTAAAGCTCTAGCAAAAAACAGAGAATATTTATAGGTCGATAATAATGGAATACCATCCTTTGGGATTGAATTGATTATAACTTCTATTCCAAGCAGAGAAAAATTGAAATTAATGAAGTAATGAACAGTGTCGACCTATATCGTTCACATTAAATGGGGTCAAAATGAAGAATTTTAGACTTATTTGTGACGACGAGATAATAACATCTAGTATTGATACCCTGGAACACCAAAGTAATATTGGTTGTCTTTTACTTTTCTTGCAATATTGCCTAAGCTCTGGAAAAAATTTTAAAATACATACAGCACAGGTTACGTAGAAGGATATCTCAGGGAAGAAAAGGTGCAACATCCATGTGCTGATGAAATACTTACCCCAGTAGTAGTTACATCGCATAACGCATATGTTTCCTTATACCCTGTGGTGAAGATTCTTTAGTGAGATATTGTACATAAGGTTATCATCTCCAGTTATAATAATGTGTGATTTCTACTGTAGATTTTGCCAAAGCATCTGTTCGATTTTGAATGCATTTTAAATAAAGTAGCAGAAATCCTGTCCCTCAACTTCTCTAGCTTTTTTATAGAATCTAGAAAATTTTCATTAAGAACAGCTCAGAAAATATCACCGGTGTGCAGAAATCTCTTATTACATAACAGTTCATATCATATTTCGTAAAGCATTTTCAAGACAACAGACAAAATTACATAAATCCTACCATTCTGTAATATGTAGTAGTAAAAAAATATATTTTTTCTACGTTAGATATAACATTTTATATGTTTTCTGTTTTTGACTCTTTGTTCATCAATATTTACATTTTGCTTTCCATTAATGGGGACCTCTATAATAATAAAGATTAGTACGTCATTGGACACATCGTACCCTCCTTATCTAAAAAGTCGTTTGAAAGTCTATAACTAATATTTGTGATATACCTAAACATCCCCTTTAGGTACATTCTGTACTTTCCTGGCAGCCGACATTTGGATCTCTGCTATCCTCAATCAGGCACTTCTGTTTACTGTCGAGAAAGATAAACATCTTCAGCGCACAACAAAGGATATAAGGATATACAGAGAATTTTGTTAACTCGAAAGCGAAAAAATGTTTGTCCCCACATAACTGAGAGCAAATATAATGCCGACTTGAATGGCTTGATTTTATATAGGAAAATATGAAGGCAGCAACCATTCAGAACTCTGCGTCTGTAAGATAATACCACATGGAGACGTCACGTTTTGACTCGTCCAACAAAAGTAATTCATTTTGTCTTTAGCCTTCGGTGTGGAACTCATTCTTCCGTCAATTTCCTCGTTTCGTCCTTTGTTGTTAGGGAGAAAGTCTAGTGGGAATTGCTTTGATAAAATAGCAAATGCGATGAAATGCTGAACTAAAACGTTCCTAAAAAAGGAATTGTTAGAAAATAAGCTTCAGTTTGGAGCATTATCCAGAATTTTACTTTAATACGAATTCTTCTGGTTTCTATTCTCTTGTCTTGAGTGGCTCCATTAATTGCATGTTTGCGGGGATGTATCCCTCCACATCCGTTTCATTCCCTGCTCCGATCGAAATTGTATGAGACATATGTGAAGGAGCTTTTTCTCGAATTTATCTGATGTCGATTTGTATCTTCTGTAGAGTTTACAGTGCTCTAATTGAAAATATCATTCATTATGTAGTTCTGAACAGTTTTAGAATTTGCTTGAAAGAATAGATATATGTACGAACACCCTGAATTCATTTAATTCGTCTTGCTCATTGAAAAGCAGATGGATTCCTTCTTTACGTGAAGAACCCTTTAAAAAGCTACGAAACCTTAATTCGAAAGTTTCAAAGTGAATAGATTCAAAAGCATTTCTTTGAAATTTGAAATAGTTCTGTTCAAGCTTGTGGGGCTCGAAAAGGAGTCAGAAAGTAGAAAATCTAGTAAAAACTTTTGCTCCAAACAAGTAATTTAGGAGGTAATGCTATCGAATTAAAATACGTAGTTGCCAAACGGTAAATTGTTTTTTTGTTCATAGTGCCAGTAGTATGCTTTTTTTAACAGTTGCCAGTGAATTAGATTTTCTTCTTTCTTATTTGTGAAAAACACATCCAGATAGGAAATTAATAATTATTGTATTCATTCGTGAAATGAACTTAGTATGTAATGTTCGGTCTATCCCGGCCTCACACGGTCAAAACATCAACAGATTTATCAACACTCACATACACTCACCCAAATTTACTCTTTTATTCGTGAACATATTTAGTATTTAGATATTCGCGCCTTTTTATCCAAACACAGTCTCCTGTAAACTTCATCAACACTCACACACACATCTCACTGACGTGCTTTCACCATTTCATATCATAATTCATATTATATTCCAGCAGGAAATGTGTTCATTACTTCACTAGTGAAGTAATTAACATGCGTGCACTACTATACATTTCCAACATCAATGAATTTTAACACAGGGATGTCATTGGAAATTCATGAATTACTCTTTGGTACATTATTCTTTCATTGAATCATTGATAGAAAATGTGAGGACAAAAATAGGTATCCAATTTTTACCGCCGTTCTACTTCGTTTGAGAACCTTTCGTTCAAAATTAAGAAACAAACACAATGAACTAGAAAATGTAAATTTCTCTAGTACAATAACTTCTGTATTACCTTATTACTAATAGTTTTTGCATTACTATGTCATTGATGCTAGCGATTTCAATTATTCTTTCATGAAATTATTCATTACCCTTTTTATCAATTGCGCAATTTCCTACTGGAATGGAAAGCATCCATCTATATACACCTAGGCCCTAGCTAGCCTTGAACACGCAACATACACTTATTTGATTCCGTGCTTAAATCTACGTTCGGTAATTTCTCCGTTAATCGAATCAACAAAACGCATTTACGCATTGGAAATGAGTTACCAACACTGGTCAATACAAGGTATTTGAGTTCGACGAGATTTTGAATGTGACACCATAATAGTCATTCATAATAGCTGATAAAACGAGGAAACGAGAGAGGTTGTTTCGAGAGAGAAGAGTAAAAATTGGAAGATGTCAAGAAAGGAGGTCATTCGTTTTAGAAGGACGGTTCGAGGATTAAATGGGAAGTGTGTGTGGTTCATGAATGTCATAAAAAAATGACGTTGTAAACGATAGTGAGAACTTGCCTACTTCTTCTTCTTATCCAGATGATAACGTACAGTCTGTAAAAGGAGCAAAAACAGCCAAAACAAAAATATTCTGAGGAAGTGATCGGCATTTTTAGAATTTACGGTCATTCAAGTATAAAACACTTACAACGTCCTAAATATCATTTGTATCGTTTTTAATATTAGCATAGTATTGTTTTTAATATTAGCAGTGTTCTTGTTTTCATTATTCTACAGAAACTTCTGCCAAAACTCGTTGCATACCTTGAAAACCGCTTAGGGTCTATCATTGATGCACAAGATGTGCTTGTTCAGAAGATACCGATTTTTCGACTCTTGCTATAGTTGTCCTGGCCTAATAAGGTGTATTTAGATATAGAAACATTAAAATGTAGAATATATATGATACTATTCCTTAGAATCCAAGAATGGTATCTTGCTTTTGTGTTTCAATGAACTGGTGTTGTTCTATACCAGTTCATTCGATGCCAAAAGCAAGATTTCTGGTTTCTAAGAAAAGTACATTAAGAGCATTATGGATAAAATAGAGCCCGTAGGGCAGTAATTTAGGCTTTTCCCTTGGTCTTAAATAAACCAAATTCAAGTAGTTTATTGATTGCCTTCCTCAGGTTTTAGCTGTATTAAGTTCGGCTTATTACTCACTGGAGGAAGACAAACCCTCTTCTACCTTCTTACCTTTATACCCCACATGCTTTTAGCTTAGTTTAACCAACAATTTTGCAAGTATTCATATAATTTGATATTCTCTCCCTAGAATCATAAAAATCTGAGGAAGTTTAAGTAGAATTCGTATAACATGTGAGAAACTATATCAGATGTCCTTGATGTGCAACCATCAATTTTTAAAATGAAGTTCCGAGTATTTTGCCTCGAGATACAAAATGCGGCAGCCCCTCAAATTCCATTATCTAAGTGTCTCCAATTGAATCAGTTCTTTTCTTATCAGAAACCAAGATGCTGAGAATTTCTCATTTATCCATAAGCTTTGCAGAAAATAATATTGATATCATGCAGCCAAGTGTGCATACATCTGGCATCATATTATGTACCTACTCTATGTCGGGATACAACTTTGTTAGGTAAGGTAGTGATGCCATTCCTAAAGCATTCATATCTCTCAAGGAATTTCTAAAAATCAAGGGAGCACATGAAAACTCCAGAAAGGAATACGATGCATTTTGTGCTTCGCAGACTTCATTTTTGCGAAAGATCCTTAAAGGATTCAATTTCGCTTCAATTATGAAATATTGTTAAAGGCAATCGAAATTGAACGGCTGCGGCTGCCGTCTATGCCACAAAATGAGGGAATTTAAATTCATAGAAAACTTAAATTGCTTCGCCATATTATACACAAGAACTGAAATGGCTATGTTCCTGTGCACACCTTCCAATGCTTATGGGACGGTAAATCAACTGAAAACTGCAGTGGAAAAGTTTCGTTGATATGCACAAAGGACGTTCAATGTCAACTGAAAGTTGCAGGTGGAACGTGGTTTCTGCACAACTCTCCCTGGTTGAAATGTGAAAAAATATCTCAAGGTAAAAATGTTTATATTGCTACTATATTCGCAATAAAGTCCTTTTTAGACTGCACAGGTGACATTTATAGGAAGCCGCGAAAAGCTCAAAAAACTTGATTCTCACCGCAAAGCAGTTTCCATTTTCTTGTCATGCTGCTACTTTTCCGCTTCTGGAATGTACCTAGCCGATTTCATTTCCATAGCTATCTCATCCCAGTGCATATAGAGATACTATAGAACATGAGACTTTCATACACTTACAAATGTTTGACTCTTTATTTGCATATTTGCATCTCTCATGTATACACCAGCCAGCAACAACAGCACCAGTAGAGAATTTAATATCTCGGATGCAGCCACTGCAGCTCAATAGTTCGATATGGATGTCAGCGCTGTTATAGAGGTGATAGCGTTCGTGTACATATGTGAAAATGCGTAAACAAGGGCACATCTGCTGCATATTGCGGGATAATTTGCATCCATGGGGTATTGATGCCGTTTTACTTTGTCAAATATTTGTCTCTTAAGGTTTCATTAAAACGAAATTTTCTCTATGGATTTAATTTCAGCAGTTCGTCTTTTGATGTTTACATAGAGCGCTGACATAAAATTGCTTTTGCGTGTCATCATCTGTTTAATATATTTTTGGAAATAATTATGCCAGGAAATAGGGAGCGATTTCTAAGAAAGCAATATTATGATCGAACCCAATTTTCTGTCCAAAAGACATAAAGGACATAAAGGATGATTAAAAATTTTCCGGATATTTGTGTGTAAGGTGGATATTGCATGTCTGTATGAATTTGAAGATACACGTGGGCTTTCTACTGTAGCAGCTAGCTGAAAACCATTGAACTACAACCAGGGATGCCACATGGTTTTAACAAGAACTAACGAACTATATTACTTTGTACCAGCCATATATCGTTATATTCGTCTCTACTAAAATCCTATACCCATTATTTGTTGTCTCGAGTTAATCTTCCTACTTTTCCCTTTTTTCCATTCCTGTTACTCATTTTTAACTTGCTAAAACCTTTTTCTTATCTTTTTCTTTATTATTTTTTAAATTGAAAATATATTTCTGAACAATTTCAAAGGCTATATTTCTTGCTTCTGTGAAATTTTGATAATAACTTTATTAGTAAAAGCGTTCTCAATCGT